>PVIR01025099.1:13355-25310 GCA_004026965.1 Petromus typicus | reverse complement strand
AAAAAAAAAAAAAAAACCAGCACAAATCTGCACACAGGATCACGGTCTAAACCTTTATGTGAATATTTACCTCTTTAAAGCAACAAAGCGAAATTCAAATCAGTTACTGAATTATCCTTAGTGTTAATTTATTTGTAAGCTTTCTAGACAAGAATTACTTTCATGTTTAATATTGGGGTTTTAAAAAATTCTCAATAAATAATGAATAAAATGCATAGTTCTAATCTGAAACTCAGGTAAAACAATTGTAGAATTGTAAATTTTAAAATTTCAACTATAGCACTTGCTACAGGAAAAAGTAGTAAGATGGGAAAATCAGTTTTTCCTGGATGGGAAATTGTTTCACTGGCAAAAAACTTTGAAGAAACAAAGTAGCTAGTTACACAATGTTTGGTACAATTTTCAAAATACTAGATATTGCCCTTTAGATGTGTTCTCATAAAGCATCCAGTTGTCAGGGAAAAAACTAAGCCACATTTGGATCAATCTTAGGAAAAGATTTTCCCTTTAAAAAAATGCCAAAGTAGATTGATACGGTAAATACCTTCTATGGCTTTTCCTTCAGTGCATTCAGGTTCTTTAGGTGATAATTTGCTTATTTGCTCATATTTCACTATTTGAGGAGGACTCCTTGCTCGAGATAAAAAGCATCCAAACGTCAAACTGCTCAGGCGCTGCCCTTCTGAAAGCTTTGGGGTAGAGAGAGCTGATAACTTCTTCCCTTGAACTTCTGCAAGGTCATTAATCAAAATTAGTGTTACATTCTTTTATAGCAACTTGCTAAACACAGAACCAAACCATATAATAATGTAAACAAATCACTATACCAGAACAACTAACTCCGAAATTTATCCTTACATAGAGTAACATGAAAGCCTTAGTGTCGACCATTGTAGGTCTATGTTTAAAATCTGTTCTATATATTTGGAATGTTTAAAACGTATTTGAATTTAGGCAGAAAAGCATTTAATCATTTTGAGTAGCAGTTCTCAAACAAGAACAAAAATACAATATTAAAGCCATGTTTTATAAAACTAGACAGTTACAGCTTCTTAAAAGGTCAAGTATTGCTAACTATCAACTAAGTGCTGATTAAAGTGAGTGTGCAAACACTACTAACAGCAAAAGAGCCTGAGGGACTGGTAACTAACCAACCAAAGGAAACCTACATCACCACTGGGGGGTCATGTGATCACTGTTATGACTTGCTTAGTCTATTTTCAGTAATGAGAAAAAGGTGGATGGAAGGGCTTTGTTTTTTGTGACCACACTATACAGAACATTAATTACTCCTTTAGAAAAAAAAGGGGGGAAGCACAAAATTTAGATAGCTGTTGTAGTAATTAGGCCAACACCTAATTAAGAATTTAATTTATCTCTAGGAATCTTAACACAACTGCTTTAAAGATCAAAAGCATGTAGATCCCAGTAATAAAAGTTTCCAAGGAAATTCTTAACTCTGTGAGAGCACCAAAGAATTAAGCAGCAACTGATAATTGAATAGAATATAAGTACAGGTTAAAAATAATCAGAAAAAAGATTATTTGTGTACTGTATTTGTAGTTATTAAACACAACATTATTATAAATATTTACATTGTTTTAAGTATTATAAGCAATCTAGAGATAATTTAACATTACAGGCAGATGTACATAGATTATATGCTCTTTTATCTAAGGGATTTGAGCACCTTGTGATTCTGGTACCCACAGAATCTTGGCACCCACAGAATCCTGGTGCCAGAGAAACAACCGCAAATGCACATATTTTTAAAAGTATCATATATATATATAGTCCAGTACACGCCCAGTTTCTAAGGATTGACATCTTTTAGTCTATAAAATCTAAGAGGCTGTCAGTGAAGACCAGAATTGCAAACCAAGAATATAAAATGATATAAAAATCATTTTTTAAGAGTGGACAGTACATTCAAGCTACTTTAATGAGGGCTAATGCCACAAAGCTTTAAAACTTTAATTCTAAATATAGAACTCCAGATCAGGTATGGGGCATCTGTTTTTCATCATACAGGTGGAGGAATTGATAGCAAGTAAGTATTAATATGCAGTGGACAAAATGTCCTATAATCAGTAATTACATACACTGCTGCATGAAATAAGGAAGGTACTATGCCCACAAGTAATGTAAAAATGTTCTGGAGGCAAAAGTTATTAAATAGTATGGTACTGAAATTGACTTCAAAGCCTATGTTTTTCTAACTATACCAGTATTTTTCCAATGCACTTGGTGAGATCACAGGGCTTTGTGGAAATGTTTCCAAAGGAACAAGAGGCATGACTAAAGCCAAGTGTGCAGAAGTCTGGACACTCAACACTGCTTAGCTCCTGCCTTATCTGTTCAGTCTCCAGAAGAAATTGTAAAAATTCTGTTGCTAAATGAAGCTACTATACTGGGGCCTGTATCTATTAAGCATGAGTAATACATATATCCTTCTGGATTCAGTTCTTCAATCCAATGTTCACCAGAACACATACTAAAAATATCTCAAAGGAGATCAAGGAGATCAAGGAGATCAAAGGAGAGTTATGTCACTCATCCTTAGGCTTTGAAGTTAGAAAAGAAGTAACTTTAATGCATTAGAAAATGCAAATAATTTATTCACATCATGAAATTATGCTAAAAATATTTAGGCTGCAAAAATTTCAATCACTGTAAAAAACTATGATAGAAAGCAAAAATTGAAAATAATATAAGTGACTTTTTAAAAAGCAAAGACATCTGAAGCTAAACATTCAAATTAATATTTCTCTTTTCAGGTTACTGCTTGATATCCCACTCTGCTGTCCAATATTGCCACTAGCACCATATGGCTATTTAAATTTCAATCAGTTCAAATGAGGGGTAAGGGAGGCTTTCTGTCCTAAAGTTAATACCTAGAGGGCAAAGATTTAGCACTTAAAGCTCTCCTCATCATGGACAATGTTGTTGCTCACTCAAGAGGTATAGAAAAACTGGCTGAAGAATTCCCGTGGCTCTCAGTTGAGTTCCTTCCACCTAATACAACTCCTCTACTGCAGCCTGTGGACCAGCAGGTTGTAGTTAACTTTAAGAAGCTATACAACAAAGAACTGTTCTTGAAGTGCTTCTAGATGCTCTCAGATTCAGATGTAACCCTCAACAAGTTCTGAAAGGAACACTACAGCATCTTTTCCTTGGTAGGGTTAATTGAGAAATCCTGGGCCAATGCCTCTCTAAGGATACTGAGATTAGCCTGCAAGAAAGTGTGGCCTAAAATTACGTAAGAATGGCTGCGGAGAGCAGCCTGAGCCTTCAGTTGACCCTGCGGTTGAGGACACTGGCACTATAGCAGAGTCCATGGGCTTGCAGATTGACAACGGTGACACTGAGGAACTGGTAGAGGTACACTCTGAGGACCTGTCTACACAGGAACCGCAGCAACTTCTGGTTGAACAACAGAGAACAGCAGCTGAGGGGCTTTCTGAAGAGGAGATGGGGTATCAATAATCCCTGTTGCAAGCTTCTGAAATAAAGGAAATCCTGAAAACATGAACAGAGCTACAAACACTTGTAGAGAAGACCCACCCACCCAGAGAGAAAGCCAACTGCCACATTCACTTGCTTAATGACAGTCTCATAGTACAGAACAGTGTTAGAGAAAAGACAGAAACAGACAGCCTTAGACATGTATTTAGTTCTGACTTAATGAGTCACAAAGAGGTGTTAGTGAGCCATAGACTCTGCCAAGGAAAGAAAGGACACCAGCGGCCAGGTTCCTAATGTTCTTATGGCACAGGACTCTCTTCCAAACAATTTATTCCTTTGATTTCACCCTCCCTTCCTGCAAGCCAAAGAAGGCAACTTGAATATCAATGGTATGAAATTGTTTCTGATAAACTAGGCACATTTTATAAACTATTCACATTTCTGGTGAATACATAGGAAAATTGTTGGTGTTTCTGGTAAATTATGCACATTATACAAGCTCTTTTCTTATGAAATGGTTAGGTAAGGGGAGTTTCGAGAGGTTTAGAATGCACTATGGGTATTTCCATTATTTCTTATGGGAAAAACAGTCTTTACTTACAACCAACTTGACTTATAAACAACCCTCACGAACTAATTGAGTTTGTAAGTCAAGAGTTCACTGTAATATGTAGAAGTGCTCCATAGTTACCTTCAGAAAATTCAAGTTCAGTGACATTGACAGAGTATGTGAAATCATGGAGCTTTCTCCAAACTCCTCAATGCAGCCATAATTGTACCATATGCATGACTCCCTGGCCCCCATCTAAAGGTTCTATTCTCTTTCTTTAGCCAAGTTCAAACTTCCTTAGATTTCTGATATACATATTTCAAAGACTTTTAACTCACTATCTGGCTTAATAAAACCCTCTGTATTTTTTAAAGAAAACATGGAAATATAGTATTACATTGCAGGAAAGGACCAAAATGGCATCACAAATAGAGACTGGCATGCACTGCCCATGATCCCTCACCTCAGCTAACAGCAATATATAGTAGTTTTTAAAAACTGGGCTCTGGGACTCAGTATGGTTCCAAAAAAAAAAGGTGGGGGGAACAAACAGAATGCCTTTTATAATGGTGAACTAAATATATGGTCATGTTTTTCTGACTTATGTAAAGGCCATTTGGTAAATCTATATATCACCAGTCCCACTTCTTTTTTCTTCCTCTTTCAGGCCTATCACTCACTTGGGTGTAGGATTTGGATTTGTTTAGTAATTTATTGTCTTTTACTTCATGGCAATGATTTCTTAAATGATGTTCATAATTAAGTCTTTAAAACAGAAAAAAAAAAGATTGTAAAATCCTATACAACCAAATAAATTCAACTAAGCTATTTAATGACAAAACATGTACCTTGTAGTTTTGACTGTACTGTTTTTATCTCCTCAGTTTGCTTTTGGTTGATCATCCGAAGATTCTGATTCTCTAATTCTAGCTGAAAGAACAGTGATATTCTTTTATGAGGGATAACATTCTAAAATGTACAAAATAAATTAAATAGTTATAAAATATTAATATTCTCTGTGAAAGTAAAATTTTAAAAATGACAAACAAAAAGATTAATTTATCAGGATAAGCTAAATTCATCAGCATAGCTGAATTTATCGAAATAATCATGACATCAATATTTATTTTTCCATAACTAAGACTTTTAAATGTTTTCATCCTATACCTTTTTTGCTGTAAAAGTATTTTAAGCCAAAGTATTTCCACACTTTATTTTCACTTCCTAAATACTGAGCCCATTAATTTTATGATATATACACATATACTCTATAATTATTTAAAATGAACTAAGTGGAACTAAAATTAACTACAAGGAGACTAATTACACTGACCTTCATGAATATATCAAGGTTTTTATTTTAGAAATACAATGGGTATTAAAAAGTTACTTACCTCAAGTTCACTGAAAGACAGTAGCTCTACCACCCAATCAGAATTTTTTGTTACTCTAGGCATTATTGCATATTACAGTGACTTATGTATTCAAAGAAGTAAAAGGTAAAGAAAAGGAAAAATATGTAACAATAAATACCTCATTTAATTTTACGGTTACCCATTCTTTGATTTTAGCTGCTTTCTCTTCTATTATTTTAGCTTCCTGTATTCTTATTTGTTTCTGAAATAACATTAGCAGTTCAAACATTACTTCAGCGATCTTGAAAGTTTACATCCTAAATATGCAAAGCAAATCCACTTAAAGTCTATTTCCAAGTTAACACGTCTGCTTCCATATTACAAAACAGAGTTTTAACAGAGAAAACTTATCAAGCAAATAGAGTAAGAAACCCAACAGGCACATGCTAGTATCTGTAGTTTTTAAACTTCTTTGTCTCTGAACAAAACACTGAAATCAAATCACTGGCTATCTCAACAAACCATTTCTTCTTTTTTTTTTTTTTAAGGTTTTTTGAGACAGGGTCTCGCTTTGTGGTTCAGGCTGGCCCTGAGCTCAGCCTCAAACTCACGTCACAGCAATCCTCCTGCCTCTGCCTCCCAAGTGCTGGGATTACAGGCGTGAGCCACCACGCCCAGCACTGGTATGTGGTACTGGTTGCTGCTGGGCGTGAGTCTCCACACCCAGTATTGTTATGTGGTTACCGGGGATTGAACCCGGGTCCTTGCGCTTGCAAGACAGGCGCCGGAACCACTGAGCTATATCCCCGGCCCCAACAAACCATTTCTTAAACAGTAGAACAGGGTCATCCAGATTAGGGAGAATAGAATAAGAATTGCGGAGGAGCATGGCTGTTTTCTCTCCTAAAGAGTAATTTTAAAAATCCAGGAAAAATCAACATTGAGAAACTCTAGCTCCATTTACCAACCTTAAAATCTGGTTAGGTTCACCAAACACCTGAGAATGTGACTAACAAAAAAATACAATGGTAAAGGCTGGACATGGCAGAAAGCAGAAGACCACTGATCTAAAGAAACATTAGTCCACAGCGACCTTTTTTTTAAAGTTGAAAGGGAACAACAAAATTTGTGTATTTAGCAAATTTCAGAGTGGTCTTATTGAAATGATGTTAATTACTTAAGTAAAATCCCATAATGCAATTTTTGTAATAAAATTTAAAATTAAATATTCTACAGATTTCAATAAAGGGATACAAAACAATAAACATATTTCTAAGCAGAAGGGTTTATGTCAGACATAAATATCCTATAAACATTTCCAATGTAAAGCAAAGATTGGTTGCAAACGTTTTACGACATTAATGTCTGTTGGTCAACTGAATATTTCCACCATAAACACTACATTTAAATTATAAAGTTTGAATGTTTAGGAGCAGTGTCATTAATTAATAGTGTCACACTGCCTGGAATCACCCTGAGCTGAAAGAAAATGCCATTTTATATGAACCTCTCACCAACAAATATGAAAGCACTGTAAGTTGACTAAAGAAGTAAGGTTTCTCTTCCAGTTTTAGGAATCGGGGGGCTCTCTTTAATCTTCATGGTGATGCATAAATGAGTGCACACAGTTGGAAGACTTGGATGATTAAATTTTTCCTAACCTGCTCTTCAAGTTGCAGTTCCAAGTTTTGAATGATGTCATCTTTTTCCAGTACTAAAGACTCCAGATCTTGACACTTTTTATATAACCTCATTTCTGATTCACTGGTTTGAATGTTAGCTGCTTTTAACTTCTCTTCCATAACTTGTACCTAAATTCAGAGGATAAAATATTAAAATTATGTTCATATTTAATTTATCATACTGTTAAGCTTTGAATTTGTTTATATAAATTCCTAAAAGGTAGCATCATAAAAGAAAAATATTCATGATTAATGTGCTTAATAACTGTAAAATCTGAAGACTATTTTGCCAGGTGGTATTTACTTTGATGCTCATAAAGGGACATAAAAAATTATTGAAATACCACTATCATAATATACATTTGCCATAACAACAATAAAATGTAGTATTTGTATAGAAACAAAGTTTCTAGCCCTCATTTTTTTCATATTTTAAACAAGGTAGTGAAATGAAACAGAGGAGTAGTGAGACAAGATTAAATTCAGATGACTTGGGATAATAATACATTTGAAGGACAAATTGAATTTGAGTGAAAAAGGAACATAGTCAAAAGGAAAAGGGAAACAAAAGAAACCTAAAGTCCTAAGTCACAGAATCATAAAAATAAAACAGAGTGAGCATCTAGATTTAGGTAGAATCCATTCAGGGAGGGCACATTCATTCTTTCACTTAACAGATAATCACTGAGTGCTTGCCAGCTCCCAAGACTATTCTACATCCTGGGAAGGCATCAGTGAATAAAGGATATCCAAAACTCTCTATATGCATAGAAACTACCTCCTATAGGGAAAGAGAGATAATGAATATAATCATATAGTACATTACATAATTGATAAGAGTAATGGTTGTGTGGCTGGATGGTATTTAAGAGAGATTGGCTCTGGGCCGGGGAGTTAGCTCAGTGGTTCTGGCAAGCACAAGGACTGGGTTTGATCCCCGGTAACCACATACCATACTGGGCGTGGAGACTTACGCCCAGCAGCAACCAGTACCACACACCACAGTGCCGGGCGTGGTGGCTCATGCCTGTAATCCCAGCACTCGGGAGGCAGAGGCAGGAGGATTGCTGTGATATGAGTTTGAGGCTGAGCTCAGGGCCAGTCTGAACCACAAAGCAAGACCCTGACTCAAAAAAAAAAAAAAAAAAATGAGAGATCGGCTCTATTTCAATCTTCTGCCAAATACTTATAGGCATATGAAATCTTAGAAGGGTATATCTGCACAACACATTGTGTTTGATGATCTACATTGGTTATAGAACTCTACTCAACTCAGAGAGAGGTTTCAATTTTTCTCCCATCACCATTTCATCTTTCTGTGAATCACAAACCTGATCTTTGATTATAGATAGTCTACTGGACTAGAAGCCTCACCACAGACTTTAAAGTTGGTCTAAATATGAGAGGTGTTAATGATAGTAAAAAAGAAAACTATCGGGGACTGTGTATAATATTAAAATGTTGATTATATATACTCCAAATAGGCAAGAGTGCAATTTTGGCAATGGCTTAGATTAGGGGTTTAGAGGAAAACAATATGAAAGCATTTTAGAAATGATAGTTAAAATGAAAAATCCTAAATTATAATATTTTTTAAAAATCAAAGTGAATCCTGAAAGTTCTGAATATTTGACTAGTGAAAATTTTCAGAAAGAAGGTATAAAGATTGGTTTATTATTTTTAACCATGAATACCAGGTTTCATCTGTGTGTTCACTATATAAACATATAAATATAAATTCAGTAGAAATGTCAAAACTGCTCTACTTTACAATATCTACATGGGAGGCATGGCACTGCTGAGTTAAATCTCTAGCCCTATAGTACCAATGTGACTAAAATTATGAAAATAAATACATATAAAAAATTATTCCACTATTCAAACAATAATTTCAGTTATTTTGGATTTAGGTTCTTAAACAATACAGCAATCTTTCTGTATGATCTAAAAGACAAAGGTCCACATCAAAGACAAGCCTGTGTCAGAGATTTGTCAAGAAAAATAGTACATAAGGGTTTCCTGTACAGAGACCTGGACAAGAAATACTAAGGTTCAATCTTAAGGTGGTATTTTCATTTAGATACAAGATTATTCAGTAGCTGTGAAAGCAGACAAAACAGAGTCCACAGTGGTACTTCTACTATAAGTAGAAGTTCTATTATCTCGAGAAAAAAAAAAAAAAGTAACTGAATAAGCATAGAAGTAAGGGACTGGAGCCTTAGCTCAGTGATTCCGGTGCCTGCCTTGCAAGTGCAAAGGTCCCGGTTTGATCCCCATTAACCACACACAACAATGCTGGGTGTGGAGACTCACATTCATCAGCAATCAGAAATGCACATTACAGTGCTGGGTGTGGTGGCTCAGGCCTGTAATCCCAGCACTTGGGAGGTAGAGGCAGGAGGATTGCTGTGCGTTTGAGGCTGAGCTCTGGGTTAGCCCAAACTACAAAAGCGAGACCCTGTCTCAAAAAAAAAGAATAGAAATAAGTATTCTCAGATTCTCACCTATGGAATCCTGTTATTGATTCAGAACAAGCCATGATACCAACATTGGATTGCGACATACAATTGTCCTATTATTACTTAAGAATGGTCTGTATCTTCTCCCCTAAAAAATGTGTTCAACTTAAAAGCAGTTCTCATTTTTTTGAATGAATGCTACCAAGCTCCCTGGATGCATCTTTCCATCTGAAAATGTAAACTAAATTGTTACTTTTAGATAAACAATTTTCCTAGCTAAGCAAAATACTGGCAAGTATGTAAAACCTCTTGGAAAAAGGGATCACAAAGTCGTCACAGGAAAACTATGTCCTAACTGGTCCTGTTAGGACCAAGTGTCAGAGGATTCACCAACCTTCCTTGGTAAATAGTATGAATAAGAGGGCTACAGAAAAACTTAGAGGCTTACAAAAAGAAAAACAAATAGCCTTTAAAAATATCCACCACAAGCAAATGGAAAATAGCTTAGTTCTTTTTCCACCCATTTAATGTGAACCATCACAAAATTTTAGCTACTCAGAGATTGACCAATGTTAAAACTCTCATGAATTAAGTTAGTTTAAATAAACTCTTGCAATTATTTACACATGGATACGCTCCAGTGTGGAATGTGTCATGTTTTATGCTAGTTTTCTCCTTTACTTCTTGGTAAGTCTTTGCTTGGATCCCTTAATACACTCCTGAGTCATTTTCTCTAAAACTTATTAATCCTGAGATCCACAAGTTCTTTTTTGTTTAGGTTTTTTGAGACAGGGTCTCGCTTTGTGATTCAGGCTGGCCCTGAGCTCAGCCTCAAACTCACATCACAGCAATCCTCCTGCCTCTGCCTCCCAAGTGCTGGGATTATAGGTGTGAGCCACCATGCCCGGCACTGTGGTATGTGGTACTGGTTGCTGCGGGGCATGAGTCTCCATGCCCAGTATGGTATGTGGTTACCGGGGATTGAACCCGGGTCCTTGCGCTTGCAAGGCAGGCGCCAGAACCACTGAGCTAACTCCCCAGCCAGATCCACAAGTTCTTTTTCACCAAATGGTTAACGCAGTAAGTAGACTTTGGATGCTTGAGTCCTGCACATTCCAAAGAGAAGAGTGGCCCTCAATGGGCTTTTGGGGAGCCAAGTTTTAGAAGACAACTTCTGAGTTCTTAGAATAGCCTGACCGATAAGAATTGCATATGCCTTTTGTATACCTGAAGTCTTGGGGAAAATCAGAAAGTTGAGGTTAACAAGAGGTGTGACAGTGAACACTTGCTTTTATTCACACAGGGTCCCAATCCACACTGCAGTACTTTGACCTCTGGTAGAAGGCAGAAATGAGGAGGGTGGAGACTAAGCTCAAACATACAAGTGCTACAGTCCCACACGAATGACTTCCAATGAAAATCCTGGACACCAAAGCTCAGACAATCTTCTGTACTCAGCAATACTTCCTATCATACATCACTGGTGGGGGGATTAAGTGTATCTTTGTACAATTCTACTTCAAAAGACCAAATGGAAACATGTACTTGGATCCTTCTGGAACTTCTTCTGTTGTCATTGATTTTTATCTGTATCTGTATAAACCATAACCAGGAACCAGCCTCTGTGTGTCCTATGAATCTTTCTAAGACATCATGGAACTTGAGAGTAGTTTGGGGATGCAACATATCTTCCACCACTGTTTCTCATTAACCTTTCCATCCTAAGAAAGCAACAGCTACAAATATTACTCTCATATATAATTATACATGTTGCTATTTTCTTCTTTTCCTTTTGCATTTGATCCCTCACTCTTTCATTATAAGTAAATAAAGGTGTGACTGTACTTTCTTCTGTGTGGGTGTGGTGCTCATTTATCCCAGTGTCTCTCACACATTAGGCAAGCACAGCTCTATACTCCAAGCTCCTGTGACTATATTTTTTAATGGTGGCTGAGAGTATCTATTTCTATGTAACTCCAAGAGCAAATCCTGATTGTTCTCAAATAAAATGAAGAAGGACTTAAGAGTACTGTATTTTGAATTTTAGACTATTTTTCATTTATTTAATTAATTAATTAATTATTTTGAGACAGGGTCTCGCTTTGTAGTTCAGGCTGGCCCAGAGCTCAGCCTCAAACTCACATCGCAGTAATCCTCCTGCTTCTGCCTCCCAAGTAGTGGGATTATAGGCATGAGCCACCATGCCCGGCACTATGGTATGTGGTACTGATTGCTGCTGGGGTGAGTCTCCACGCCCAGTATTGTTATGTGGTAACCAGGGATCAAACTTGGGTCCTTGCACTTGCAAGACAGGCGCCGGAACCATTGAGCTATATCCCTGGCCCTATTTTTCATTTATTTAAGATGTACTGTAATTCAATTAATCATTCTAATCACATTGTAAGCACAATTATTTTGGTGTGGTACTCTATAGTTGGAGCATT
>PVIR01025099.1:0-13255 GCA_004026965.1 Petromus typicus | reverse complement strand
TCGGGGAATCGAACCCGGGCCGGAACCACTGAGCTAACTCCCCGGCCCAGAAGGATTTTTTTTTTTTTCTTTTAAGTTTTTGGAGACAGGGTCTCGCTTTGTGGTTCAGGCTGGCCCTAAGCTCAGCCTCAAACTCACATCACAATCCTCCTGCCTCTGCCTCTGGAGTGCTGGGATTACAGGCGTGAGCCACCACGCCCGGCACTCTGGTGTGTGGTACTGGTTGCTGCTGGGTGTGGGTCTCCACACCCAGTATTGTTATGTGGTTACCGGGGAATCGAACCGGGCCCTTGCGCTTGCAAGACAGGCGCCGGAACCACTGAGCTAACTCCCCGGCCCCAGTTGGAGCATTCTTGCAGGTAAAGTTTTATGATATGGTTCAACCAGAAGAGACAAGCTGAATTTAAGTAACATTTACCTCAGACAGGCCAAAATCCCATGGGAACTGTTAAAGGCATCAAGGGTTTCAGTTAATCTCATTTTCAAAAAGAACAAAAATGATGACACAATAAATGAATGAGGACTCATCTTCGCCCTTTTTATATGTCTTATGAACTGTTAGATCCATTTTGAGGTATTTACAAAAAAAAATTCTTCTGAGGCATAAACGTAGGTCTTGATGAAGATTTTAATAGCTTATAGAAGCTTTCAGAGACTTGTGATTCTCTTTTTCTCTCTTTCATTTAAATTTAAAGTAGTAATATAGTACTTTATACAATAACCAATCATTGTATGTTTTGCTAAAACATGTAACACCTAGAATTAAATGAGTTTATACCTGATAACTTCAGAGGACAACTCAAGTAGCTCTTTCTATTAAACTTATCAATGTCAGTGGAGGAGCTTTTATGACTACAGACTGTCATGGTTTGATTCCTTTGCTTTGAGAGTTGAATCTTAAAAAAAAAACCCCAAAGCTGTAGCTCTGAGAGCGAAAAGCTGATTAAAGGTCATAAATAAAAATGACAATTTAAAGTTTCAAAAACAAATTTGTCACACATAAAATTAACAATTAAGGCATCTTCAATTTTTTTCTTTTTTTCCAAGAAATAATCCAAGGAGAAAAAGGAAGTAAAGAGAAGGACAGTGTAGAGCATACACAGCAACAAACAGAATCAGTTATGGATAGAGGTAGGGATGCCAGTAGGATAGGCCAAAGTCAGAAAAGAAAAGAAAGAGAAAAGAAAAAGGAGATGAAAAGACAAACTGACAATATGGGCACAGTATTCCAATAGGAATATATACATATATGACACATGCCACCATTACAGAAAAAGACATTCAACATAAATGGCAGACATTTAATATGGATTGGCTACTAGTGTTTTTCCCAGAATTTAAGCAACCTTTATGATTTTGCTATTCCTTATTGCCTTGTTCTAGTACATGTAGGGTTATCATTATTTGAAATTATTAGCTAAAGAATATTAAAACAGGCATAGCACAGATCCTCACTATTACTAATAGTACTTCTATCATGACCACCATTTACTGAGGGCTGACTGCACTGCCAAATACTTTTCTTAAATTAGCTTCTATCTTCATAGTAACTAACACATAGCACTCCTATGTGTAGAAAATATTCCAAGTACTTTATTCATACCTACCTATTCAATTTCCACAAAATCCTATGAGATAGGCATTAGACTATATTATATTTATAGATAGGAAGATAAGACCTAAGTCAAATATATAATTAGAGAGAGAGATATTGAACTAGGCAGTTTGGCCCCAGAGTCTGCTTTTAATTCCTATGTTATAAACATCTACAAGGTACAAGGCTATAGGCTTTAACAATATTAGCTCTTTTTATAAGTGACAAAACTGAAATTCAAATTAAGAAACTTTTGAGCCAGGGATTTAGCTCAGTGGTTCCGGCGCCAGCCTTGTAAGCTCAAGGTCCCCAGAAGTATACAGTAACATCCAAGAAACAGTCTAGGGGAAAAAAACAGTAGGAAACAAGGAGAAAAAAGAACAGAAAAAAAGTTTAATATGTTAACATCACAGGAATGTAACCAACAAAATCTAGAATATAGAAAGCTTTAAAAGACAGCCTAACTCAACCTCATCAACAAATAAACTGAAACAATTAAAAACATACTATTACAATTGTTATAAATATATTAATGTATAAAATTTCATTATGGCTAGGATGATTACAAAAGCCATCTGATTTTCCAGAAGACAGAAAACTGAAGCCTTTTTTTCCTCTTAAAAATGTTAGCAGGGCCGGGGAGTTAGCTCAGTGGTTCCAGCGCCTGTCTTGCAAGCGCAAGGACCCGGGTTCAATTCCCCGGTAACCACATACCTATACTGGGTGTGGAGACTCACGCCCAGCAGCAACCAGTACCACATACCACAGTGCCGGGCGTGGTGGCTCACGCCTGTATCCCAGCACTCGGGAGGCAGAGGCAGGAGGATTGCTGTGATGTGAGTTTGAGGCTGACACAGGGCCAGCCTGAACCACAAAGCGAGACCCTGTCTCAAAAAAACCTAAAAAAAAAAAAAATGTTAGCAGATAAAATAAAGTTAGATTATCTTCTTTCTGTAAATGCAAAACTCAAGGATAGTTCAAGTGATAGAATGCAGAGAAGGGCTGATCACAATCTTCTTATTCTGGCAAACCAGTTTTTATATGAGAAGAGGCAGAAAAAAATTTAAAATTGCACTCTACCTGTTGAAAAGCTTTTTCTGCTTGACGTTCAGCATCAATAACTTGTCTCTCAAGCTGATGCATCTGTAAGGTGAAGAAAAATATTTTAAAAAACACAAATATTCATATCTCACTATTGGAAAAATACTGTAATTCTCCCAATGCTAATAATTTTGAAAAAACATTTAATGTGATTCACTGGAAATGAGTTTCACACAATTAACACATTAAAGGCTCTATGTATAGAGCCAAAACTGAAGAAACAACCAGTGCGTGGTAGTGCACGCCTATGATCCCAGCACTGGGAGGCAAAGGCAGGAGGATTGAGACAAATTCAAGGACAGTCTGTAATACAAAGCAAGACCCTGTCTCAAAAATACAACAAATACTGATGAAACAAAAATGCCAAAGTTTTTGGGCCGGGCATTTAGCTCAGTGGTTCCAGCGCCTGTCTTGCAAGTGCAAGGACCCGGGTTCGATCCTCGGTAACCACATAACAATACTGGGCGTGGAGACTCAACCCAGCAGCAACCAGTACCACATACCACAGTGCCGGGCGTGGTGGCTCACGCCTGTAATCCCAGCACTCGGGAGGCAGAGGCAGGAGGATTGCTGTGATGTGAGTTTGATGCTGAGCTCAGGCCAGCCTGAACTACAAAGTGAGACCCTGTCTCAAAAAAAACTAAATAAAAAAGAAAGTAAGACTTCCAGTGTCAAATTTAAAGCTTTGATCAAAAAATCATGATGCTTTTAATTCTTTAGGAAGATACCTGGATGGAGAATAGCTGGGTTAAGTAGGACTTTCAATCCTTGTTCTTTGGGGAATCTCTCCACTTATTTCTACAAAGATAATGTAAAACAGGAATTAAAGAGATAGGAGAAGAAGTAAGGGAAACGAAGGAAAGAAAGAAGAGAAATAAAAATATGAGAAAACAAGGAAAAAAAGAAACAAAGTTTTTGCAAATAAGGAGAACTGGGGCGTAAGTCGGAAAGGTTGGGAAATGAGGAAAAAACAAGAACCCAATATGTCACGTACAGGTACAAATCACCCAAAATGAATGTGATCTTAATGCACTTTAAAATGTACCAATAAACTTAAAGGATAAATAAATAGAAGCGGGGTGGGGGGCAAGCAATCAGTTGGAGCAGGCAGGGATGGTGTGTGTGCTCCTGCAGTCGAAAGGATCAGGCTGGAGGATGTCTAAGAGTTGCAGGACAGCCAGGCTAGACAGTGAGTTCCCAGCTAGCCTGGCCTGCACAGTGAGACCATGTCTCAAAAAACAAACAAGTCACATGAATATCAGGGAAGTGGTGTATTTTCATAAACCCACAGATGAAATGTTTCAGTCAACACTCTAGGGATAATTACGTCAGGCAGATGGGTGGAAAGAGTAACAGAAGAGACTCGTTAAACATACATACACATATAGACACAAATACCACACTGAATGGTCTACGTAAAAATGTCAAAGCCTTCAAAGGACCCAATGCTAATTAACATAAAGGAGGTGTACCAAACGTTGAATATAAAATTAGTAAAACTGAGTCTTAATTTTTTTTCTCAGTGACGTTTTGGTCAGTTTTAGAGCTGTGTGTGACTGGATCCATGCAGGGCCCTAGTCGCCGCCTAGAACTAGAATACCTGAGCGCACAGCGGCCCCTGGTCAGCCTGGCCGACCTGAAGCCCTGCCCCGGGCCACGCCCCTTCTGAGACCACCGAGAAGTGGCCTCCCACAGCTAGATGGGCCCCGCCCTGTGGCGCTCTGCATCAGCCGGACCAGTGAGACGGACGGCAGGTTTCCGTAGATCGGCGCGTAGTGCTCTCTCCTGAGAAATGTTTTCCGATCGAAGGGCATCATTTCTTACGGGAATATGGATTGGGATCCTTTCCTGGGTTTTGGTAACTATGTTTAGTCAAATCTACAGTCGACACGGAGATCATACTCGAGACCACAAACACCGTCACCTTTGGCCACCTAACGGAAAAGAGTTCTTCAACACTTCACAAGTGACGCTCATAGAACTCAGCAAAAATATGCGTGTTTTTTGCATCATCTTCGGAGAAGTCGAAGATGAGAAGTATTGGACTATGATAAAACAGACCTGGCCCAAACACTGTGACAAAGCAGAGCTCTACAGTGCCAAAAGTGGTCATTTGATCAACACAGAAGGAAATAACAATTGGAATTATATGAGGGAAACGTACAAAGATGTCTTTGAAAGGTATGGCGACAACTTCACGTGGTACTTTCTTGCGCTCCCCACCACGTTTGCTATCATTGAAAATTTAAAGTACCTTCTGCTGACAAAGAATGCATCGCAACCTTTCTATCTGGGTCACACCATGACATCTGGAGACCTTGAGTATGTGACTGTGGAAGGAGGAATTGTCTTAAGTGTAGAATCGCTGAGGAGACTTTACAGGCTTCTCGATAAGTATGAAATGTGTACAAATCGAAGTGTGATTTGGAATTTGTCTTTCGATAAGCAGCTGGCACTTTGCCTTAAATATGCTGGTGTTTTTGCAGAAAATGCAGAGGATTACGAAGGAAGAGATCTGTTTAATACAAAACCAATTTTCCATCTTATTCAAGAGGAAATGCGTAGTCACCCTCAGCAAATAGTAGAAGGCTGCTGTTCTGATATAGCTATTACTTTTAATGGACTGACACCTGACAAGATGGAAGTAATGATGTATGGCACCTATCGACTCAGGGCATTTGGACATCATTTCAATGACAAACTGGTTTTCTTTCCTCCTCCTGAAAACGACTAAAGGATGGGAAATAATAGAATGATACTGTTCAAGGATGCCTACAATGTGGCTAGTCCAAATTAAAATACACACTTCATTTAATAATGCATAGTTACAAAACTTCTTAGTAAAAAAGTGTAAAATACCTGGAGTAGTTTTTATATTTACTCCACAGTGAAATATTATGGATATGTTACCTTAAATAAAAATACTAATAAAGTTCACTTTGTTTCTTTTTCATTCATATGTCCATTAGCAAAAGTTAAATTACATAGGCAGCTGTCACAATATTTCTATCGGATAAGAAAGATGTAGAACATCTGTCGTTACTACATATAGCAATTTAATTGTGAATATGACAGTACTTTTTAGAAGGCAGTTTATTGTGAGGATCTAGGTTCTGGAAAAAGTTTTGCTTTGTACCAGGGATCAAACTTCAGACCTTGCACTTCCAAGGCAGACACTGAAACCATTGAGATAAATCCCTGGTTCTGAAAGAAGCTTTAAATAGTTCGAGCCTGGTTTAAGCAACTTAACGAGACCCTGTTTCAATTTTTTTTCTAAAAGGTCTGAGGACATAGCTCAGTGCAAAGGCACGGGTTCAACCTATAGTAACAAAAGAGAGGGAAACGGTGAGAACAGAGTAGAAGGAAAGAAAAGAGATAAAGAGGCATCAGAGAGGAAGAGGAGAGGGAGCAATTTCCTAAGTATTCCTGGGCCTTATGTCATTAATTTTTGTGAGAATGTTTCAAGTGTTTAATGAGCAATGTTGCTTTAAAATCACTCTCAGTTATTATGCAGAATGGGCATTATACAGAAGCAACTGGACAAGCACTGTCTCTTGGATGTCTCTAGGATATTCTTTGAACCAAAAAGTCTACTACTATACTAGCAGATAAATGCCATGGCCACATTCTTCCACTACTAGCAATATGCTGACAACTGGAATGAGAACACATACCATGTGCTACTGTGTATTAGAAGGGTTTAGCTTTCTTTTTGATATTTTAAAGAGGCTCATGGGTAAGAGTCTGCCTTGAGGCTCATAGGGAACTTTGGATTTTTCAGCAATGGTTCAGAACTGTTGAAAAATCTGGTGACTCTTAGAGATAGACTAAATGTATTTTTCCTAAAGAGATGTGCATGAGTCTTTTGGGCCAGAGGTAGAAAGGCTGTGGTTTAGATCTGAGGTGTCCTACCCAAACCTCAAGTGTTTGAAAGGTGTTGGACTGTGGGAACACTATATTCATCAGTCCACTGATAAGTTCATATCTCACTTGCTGTTAGAAAATGGTATCCAGTGGGGAGAGTCATTGAGGCATGGCAAAGAGGGACTTAGTGGTCTTCCTTCCTAGTTCCTCCCTTCTTCTCTGCTTCCTGGTCACTATGATGTAAGCAGCTTTTCTCTGCTAGACCCTTTTATCATTTCTTTTCTGCCTTGAAGTCAGCTAACTAGAGATTATAACTATGAGACAAAATAAATTTCTCCTCCTTTAAGTGATGAGTGTTGGCTATTGTGTCTCAGCAATGAAAAAGTAACTTAAGAGTTAAAAGCACTGATTCGAAAAGCCATTTTTGCTTTTTTTTTTTTTTTAAATAAAAAACAACATTGTACTTAACACAGGGAGAAGTGGGAAGAGCAAAGAACTTGGAGGCAAAAAGATCTAAATTAAAACCCAGGTTCCACTACTCACTAGAAGTGTGATAATGAGTGAGTTATTTAAATTCTATAGATCTCCATTCATTGTCTGTAATATGAAATAATATTTATTTTATAGTATTTTTATGAATATTAAGAAAGCACCCAGCATAGTATCTAATACTTAATAAGTGTTAACATTATGCAGAAAATTTTAATGCAACTAATTTTAATCATTTGCATGTATTACTTTATGAATAACTTAAACTTAAGAAAGTTTAAAGTAAACACGTAGATTCACAAAATGGAGGCTTTAGTTCTTGCTGTAATGCTCACCAACAGTTCAGCACTGGTTTCTAAGATTTTTTATTTATCAAATGGGAATAATATAAACTTTGGTCTAGCTACATAATATCAAGGCTAAAATTTTTTAAAATATATAAAAGCTATGTGAACACTTATTGGTAATTCAATAGTTAAAAATATAGTGGTAGATTTTATAGCATTATAATTTTCATGATAAAAATGAACTATAGAGTTGGAAAGGTATAGTAGAATACTTGTGTTGCATGTACAAGGCTCTGGGTTTGATTCCCACCACAGGAAAAAAAGAAAGTTACATATATCTAAAGATGAGACGTCCTAGATATATAAATAATGGCACATCCATACAGTTAGAAACCAGGCAGTCATTACCAATGTGCACCGATGATTGAAACAAATTTGAGATTTGTTTCAATACAACATAAAAGAGAAGTAGATCAGATATAGATAAAAGAGGATAGCCCTAAACTGATAACCATTAAAGCTTGTTAATGTATGGATAAAGGTTCATTAAAATATTCTGTTTACTTCTATTAAAACCCAAAATTAAAACACTTACTATATTTGATGTCAAGTTGTTTCAAACAGCAATAGTAATCAAGACAGTATTGTGTAAATGTATATCTAATACATTAATGGAACAAAAAAGAGAGCTCAGAAGTATATTTTAAAATATATAACCAATATAGCCAGGCACAATAACATATGCTCTTAGTCTTAGCTCCTTGACACAGTAATGCAGGAGGATCACTTGTATTCAGGAATTTGTAGGCCTGGGCAACAAATTTGTAGTCTGGACAGTATAAGGAAACCAACTGAATTTTGTTTTCTTTTGCAAACAATTTTTTGGGGGGTACTTTTTGGATCAAAGTAGAGGCTGTGCACACTCTAGAAGTAATCTGACACCAAGCCGTAACCCTAGCCCTTTTTTGTATTTGTGTTGGTTTACATTATCTTCATTGACAGATCATATAGCCAATGATATTCTCTAGTTATTTAGGTTGTCTGGACCTCATTTTCTTAATTTTTTTGGGAAACACTGCTAAGAACAGTATTCATTTTTAGTTTTTTCTTGTTAAGAATCATGATGTTTAATATATTGCTAATATCTGAGAGTTAGTTCAGCTGGATGTAAAATCTTTAGATCACGTGTTCATTTGTTGGCATCTTAAACATGTTTTCCATGTTATTCTGACACAAAACATTAAATATAACAGTGAAATTCTGTACCCCTTATGATATAAAAGACATGGTTTTGGTTTTGTCTGGATAATTGAAGGACATTTTCTTTAACATTCAATATTTTTAATAAAACTTGCTTTGAAGGAATCATTCTAGGTTAATGTTTATATAAGTTTCTATGGATTTATCTATATTGGATATTTCCTATAAATGGAATTACATGAGATGTGACCTTTCACTTAGCATAACATCTTCAAATTCCATCCACCTGTATTATTCATCCACTTCAAATTATTTTTTTTAATTTAAATCTTTATTAGTGCTTCATACTCAAATGGATGCACCTTGAGGACATCCTCATAAATGAAATAAATAGGTCACAGATGCATAAATATTATATCTTCATATTATTTTTTTAATGTTTGAATATTTCACTGTGTCTCTATAAAAATTCTATTTATCTATTCATCATTAGATGGGCTTTTGGCTACTAAATGGTGCTGAGTGTTAATACACAAGTATTTTGAGATAACAAACATATTCAGTTCTCTTAGGTATATATCTCAGGGTAGAATGGTTAGGTCATGTGATAACTATATGTGTATGCATGTGTGCATGCATGTGCATGTGCAGGTGCATCTGTATGCACACTGGGCCCTGCTCCATCACTGAGCTACATCCCCAGCTCATTTAAAAAAAATTATTTCTTTCAGACAGGGTCTCACCAAATTACTGGGGCCAAACTTGAATTTGCAATCCTCCTGTCTCAGCCTCAGGGGCTGAAATTACCAGGATATGTGTGTTAACATGACCCGCTATATATTTAACTTTTTGAAGAACTGAAAAATTGTTTTTTTTTTTTTTTACAATGACTGCACCATTTTACATTCTCATCAGCCATGTATGAGGACTCTCATTTGTCCAAATCATCAATACTGCTTGTTACTGCCAATATCTTTAACTAGCACCAGTCTAACAGGTATAAAAAGATACCCACGTCCAGCACCTGCCTTGCAAGGGCAAGGGTCCTGGTTTGATCCCCAGTAACCACATACAACAATACTGGGTATGGAGACTCATGCCCACCAGCAATCAGAACCACATACCACAACGCTGGGTGTGGTGGCTCAGGCCTGTAATCTCAGCACTTGGTGGGCAGAGGCAGGAGGACTGCTTTAAATTCAACGCTGAGCTCAGGGCCAGCCTGAACTACAAAAAAAGGCGAGATCCTGTCTCAAAAAATAAAAAGATACCCATGTAACTAAAAGAAGAAAGAGAGCCTTTTTAACAAATGGTACTGGGACAAAGAGATAACCACATGAAATAAATGAACTTTAATCATTACTTTGTGTTATACTAAAAAATTATCCTCCTCCACAGAAGAAAAAAATCTTCTGTAACTTGGGGTTATAAAAGGTATTTTTTTTTACAAGACACTAAAAGCGTGAACCATAAAAGAAAAAGTTGATAACACAATCTTTATAAAAATGTTAAATATTTTTCAGAGAACACTATTAGGAAAATTAAGAGAGGGCCAGGGTTTAGCTCACTGGTTCCGGTGCCTGCCTTACAAACTCAAGGTCCCAAATTCAGTCCCCCGGTAACCACATACAACAATGCTGGGTGTGGTGACTCACACCCACCAGCAATCAGTACCCACCACAATGCCAGGCATGGTGCCTCAGGCCTGTAATCCCAGCACTTGGAAGGCAGAGGCAGGAGGATTGCCGAATTCAAGGCTCTCCTGGACTATATAGTAAGCTCAGGGCAAGCCTGAACTGCAAAGCGAGACCCTGTCTCAAAAAAGAAAAGAAAAGAACTCTTTAAAATATTTTGCTCTGGATATCCGAGATCAAGTGGAAGATGGAAATAATTTTCCTGTAAACCAATAGAGCATATGCTGAAGGGAGAAAGACAGAATTGAAATTAAAGTCAAAAGTATGAAGATTTATGGCTTATTTTTAGCATTTTTAAAGTTCTAGGTCTTTCAGGCTGCTTTGGCTTTTTATTGTGTATGTATGATTTGGTTAATTAGTATTTTAGTTTTATATTAGAATTACAAAAAATCTTTTTTTTTTTTTGTAGTATTTGTCTTAGTTACTTTCTAGTTACTGGGACAAAAATACCCACAACAAAGGGGGAAAGGTTTATTTCAGCTCACAGTTTATACAGATTTCATATTTTTTGGATGTCTTAAGAATTTTTTTTATTATTCTACCTTCAAATAAAATTCATAATTGGCCTGGGAACAGAAATTTGAGTTTGATATAACTTTCCTTTGGAATGCTGAGGACCTAATTTCACTGTCTCTTAGCTTGCAGTGTTGATTTTGAAATCGAAAGCCATTCTAATTCCTGATGTTTCATATGTGACCTTTAGCAAATACACACTTGATCCTCCCCCAGTTTTGGTAATGCACAATGATGGAAAGCACAGCCTAGAATAATGCTCGGAGGCTCTGAGATCCTTTTCCAGACAGCCAAATGCCCCGAGAAACCCTGCGAAGACCTTAAGGAAGAATGACATTACACCCTGAAAACAGTGGATACTGATAGAACAGGGGGCCTGAAATCTTCACATTTATTCCCACATTCCAATGCCCAGCAACAAAGCATGTCCTGTAAAAAAAAAATGGACACTTTCTTTTCTTACAAAATTGAACTGTTTGGAGCACATTCATCCAACAGTTACAACACGATGAGTACACGGCCTTATACAGAGTCTGTCACACATTCAGCCTCACAAAAGTTGCCATGGACTAGTACTGATTATTTATACACAGCGTTCAGCCATCTTTACAGATGTGCCATTGCTAAATATAAACCCCTCAAATCACCAGACCGTTGAGAAAAGCTTGTAACCTGAAAACAACAACAAAATAAAACTATAAAAATGAAAAGGAAAGAAAAATAGGGAACAGAAAAGAACTTTTCAGAAATTCTAATAAGTCTTTAGGATCAAGATTCTCCCAAATACAATGCTTCACAGCTCTATCGTGAAGTGCCATTTTGACTTGCTTGATAAGGATTAAGGAACAGTCCAGAATACATACGCTGTGTGTACACTTGTGCTCCCAGCCTGTGATACAGCTGGCACTCCAACCTTCATGTTCTGACTCTCCAATGCTCTTTCCATTGAACTACAGCTGTTCTAATTTTCATAAATTATATGCATAATGTATTGTAATACAGAGCCATATGAAAAACCAATCCCAAATACATAAAAACCATAAAGATCTTAAGTGGGAGAAACTGGACTTTGTTTGTGCCCTTAGTCTGCTGTTCTTTCAGCATAGAAATCTTTTGCTGGTAACTTACAGTAACATTAACACCCATAAAAAACTCAGGGTTTCCAGGGAACCTATCACTGAAAGCAACAGAGAAGGACAGATAAAACCAAGACACTAAAATCTGGAATTTGAGGTTACTTGACAGGAAATAGTTAAGTACTCTCTCCAGATGTTGTGTATATTATTTACTTATACAAAAAATGGTTGAGGCTGGATGAATATTACCTATTAGAAACTTAATAAATGTTTCTTGAACAAATGGAAGAAAATCATGAATGAATAGCAGCTCTCTTTCCAAAAGAAAGTAACTGTTAGAAGTAACTTCACAATCTATGTAACAGATCACAAATATTGAATGCTTCATATTACATTACTGTAAATGTGATAAAACTCAAAACACTTTAAAACCAGATTTAATGTAAGAGTACTATGTGATTGTTTCATTTCATAATCATTCAAACTGAAAAATAATTCTGCAAAATAATCAGAAAAGCCATGCAGGACATGTTCATGTAAGTTTCTACTTTCACAATGTAGACTATAATGTAAACCTTAGATCGAGTTTATAACCGATCCATAGTAAGCCAGTTAAAAAAAAGAAATTGAATGATTAACTGCCTTTTATTGAAGGGTATTGTTTTGTTTTCCCTGTACCGGGGATGGAAGTTGGGCCCTTGTGCTTGCAAGGTAGGCACGGTATCACTTAAGCCAAATCTCTGACCTCCTATCAAGTTTTACACAAAAATCCAAAAGTAACATTTAAATTAGCTTGTAAGGTCCACTGTTAGTGGACTGGACATTGCACACCTTTAGGTGAGCCAGCAGAGTATGTGAGGGGGTGACATAACCGAAATAAGCTTGTGGTGTGTTGTGCTGGACTATTATACCAAGAATAAACTCCACAATTCCAGCATATACCCTCCTTATTGCTCAAGTCACTCCTAGATTGCGTCGGGGAATCATAGTCATGAAAGGAAGGCCACATGGCAGAAGACACCAGATGGCCGCGCTCCCTCAGTCAAGGCAGCCCTGAGTTATGTGGGACATATTGAGAACAAAGCAAAAATTCCTCATTTTTCTCCTTTTCCTTTTTGCTGAAAATCTAACTCTAAAGAAGTAACACTTCACTTTGACTTGAAAGGAAGCTTTCACGTTTCCCTCCTTGACTCAGAAAACTCACTAGTAATGTTATAAAGTAGGAAAACTACTTAAATCTCAGCTTCCCTGAAGAGTTTATATTTGGCATACTAAAGATATTTCCAACACCATTCCTTAAATTCCTCAAAAGACCTCTCCCACTTATGGCCGCACTTGTCCAAGACTTCAATAAGACCTTTTTTCTTCTAAGCTTCAATATTCTAAGTTACTTGGAAATTGTGATGGAAAAAAAAGGAGGTTCAAAAATGGTTTCTT
>PVIR01025098.1:0-25228 GCA_004026965.1 Petromus typicus | reverse complement strand
GCCAGCCTGAATTTACAAAAGAGAGACACTGTCTCCAAAACACACACAAAAAATTATATATTTAGATTTGAAATTAAACAATATAAACTTCTTCAGGTACAGTGCTGTCCAGAGCTCCCTTAATCCAAAAAATGGTGGGTTCATAAAAGCAACAAATAGAGCACATGCCTCATCATCCTTCAAACTTAATATGGTAAAAATTGACTTCATTTTCCAACTTTCTTATGAAAAATGTCTTTTTAAAAGACATGCCGGAGGAAACAGGAAGATATATTTATTGTTACTAGCAAATGTAGGATGTGATTTCAGAAGTAGTTGACAAATAAACATAGTTGTCCTTAAATTGGTGTCTTGAGAGCTTGTCATCTGCCGATGCACATGTGGTTTTTCAAGCCATTAATGTTAGGTTTGAAAAATGATAGATATGATGGCTCTCTACCCTCATAGTGTGTACTGTAGGTTATTAACTAAACATCAGTCCTTCAATGGGAAATAAGAGTTTTTTTGCTATTGTGTAAAGCTTCCCCAGAGAGTTATACCATAAGTGCTGAATATTTAAGATCCTGCATTCCTGTCAATACTTTGGTTCACATAGGTAGAGTTTTTGGTGGGTGATGTGAACTTTAACTTTTACTGGACTCACCAAAGCAAATCATCGTCTTCTGGCACAAACTGTTCTCGAGAGGGTCTTTAGAGCAATTCTATCTTTTCTTTAGGCTGTCTTTGATATCACCTAAGTAACTTTGTATATTCTGTGTACTTTGGACTCAGGACAGCTTTATTACCCATAAGTTAAAAAACAAAATAACAAAATCATTTCTCTGAAGATAAAATAGTGTAGTTCAAGTTTGGGAATTATCTAGTAAATCAAGTGGTTTACAAAATATATAAAAAGACTGTATGTTTCAGAAAACCAGGATATATTTTTGATCATCTGCTTTCCTTTAAAAGAAATAACTGGACTATGGACATACCTTGAGGATATCCTCATAAGTGAAATAAATAGGGCACAGATAGGTACATATCGCATCTTTTCTCTGGTATGAGAAAATGAAGCTGTAAATGAGTCCTAGCATTGTATGTTATGTATTGTGAAACAGAAAATGCTCAATATAAAATAAGGTGAAAGGGGACAATGTTGAGATTGTAACAAAAAAATAAGGAAACAAATTTTATGTATATGGGGGGGGTGGTAGGGTGGGTAGGGCTATGGGGAAAAATGAGAATTA
Organism: Petromus typicus; assembly: GCA_004026965.1. Lineage (NCBI taxonomy): Eukaryota > Metazoa > Chordata > Mammalia > Rodentia > Petromuridae > Petromus > Petromus typicus. The sequence continues at coordinate 23,999 of PVIR01025098.1, read as the reverse complement.
AGTTGTGTCTTATACTGGTACAAATCCCCATTATGGAGTATAATCATGATGTGTATATTTAATGTACCAATAAAGATTTTTTTAAAATGCTAACAAGAAATAACTGGACTGCTTCAGACATTTGAAAGAGCTAGACTTTTCATTTTATAAAACTCATGCCAGTTCCAGTTACTTGACTAGTAAAGCCGGCCGAATAGATTTGCATCTAGGTGCAGGGCAGCATTTTATTGTAATTAGCCCTTCTTTGTTTGTTCTTTTAATATTGTGGATAAATATCCTTCAGAAAAGCCCACTGGCTGTAACACTTAAATTTAGCTAGACTTAGTAATATGTTGATGATAAGATAACACTTAGAACAGTTAGCTAGGGCATTAAAATGTGTGCAATTGTCAATGCATGTTGTAGATTTTTTTGAGAAGTATATCTACAAAATATTAGTATATAACTTGTTGATGGACAGAAATAATTGCATATGGTTTGCTTCTTCTGTAATGGCACATTTCACATGACCTTTACTTGTTTCCTGCATGTGGTTTCAGACTGTAGCTGAAAATGACAATTCTTTAGAACAAAGCAACAATTAAAAACAACAGAGAGGAATCACTGTAGCTACTTAATAGCTGAGTATTAGACCGAGAGTGTAGAAAGTAATCAGCAGAACTGCCTCAAGTTTTTCATCAACTGTTCGGTTAGATTCAACCTATCTTCCTATCATTAGAGAAGATATTAAATTAGGCCCATAAACATGCAGAACATTTAGTTTTGTAATATAGACAAATGTAAAAAGTATAATATTTCTTTTTAATATAAATAATAATTAATGAGAATAACCAATGCCTGCTGTTGTTTTTCCTTTTAGCGGAAGTACAAAGTGAAATTGAAAGAATCTTTGAGTTGGCAAGATCTTTGCAACTAGTTGTTCTTGATGCAGACACCATCAATCACCCAGCACAACTTATAAAAACTTCCTTAGCACCAATTATTGTTCATGTAAAAGTCTCATCTCCAAAGGTAATTAACCAATTTTTGTTTTAAGGATTAGAAAGTCATTTCTCTTTAAGTATTTGTTGTTCTTTTCTGTTAGTAGGAAGGTCTTGCTGAGATTTGCTTAGTGAGTACATTTTAAAACAGTGTGCAGCTTCTAGAATATCTGAAGGCAACAAATGAAAAAGTCTATTCCTTCAAGAAACTTAATAACCATTTTGTCCCCAAACCGGAGAGTTAGGCAGATTTATAACAGAAACAAAAATTAACGAAGGGAGGAAAATTAGACTCTGGGTTTTCATAAACTATAGTTTCTAGCTTGGTAAACTTCTTGGATAATACTGATTACAAATGGGAGAAAAGTATCTGGATTTATCTTACGTAATATGAAATATCATAACATGAATGCCTGATAGAAGTGTTACAGTCCTTGAAATTTGTGCATGGGTTAGATGCTTTGAGCAATACAATTCTGCTGCGATTAAGCACAATTTGTGATGTATCTTTATACAACTAGGGGAGACAAATAAAAGTAAGACTACACTAAGTTTGTCTCTCGATTTGCCTGTCCTTTTATTTTTAAAATGTGATGTCCTTAAATGTTAAGTGACATGAATAAGACACACAAGCTTAAATATTACATGCTTTCTGCTCCAGGAGAAACTTGGAATAAAAATAAACAGCAAAATAAAATCTAGATAATAGGAAGTAGGGAGAGAGATCATTCTTAGAGAAGAAGGGGATTGAGGAATAAAGGGAAGTAAAGAGGGAGGATGCAGGGGAAAAGAAGGAATTGAGATGTATTCTGTGTAACTACTAACTCACACAGGAATGTAAGTATTATGTACTGCAAGCCTGCGCCACCCCCAAAAAAAAAACCAAGAAGAGAATCAGTAAGTGTGTGGAAGGGAGAGAGAGGGAAGGGAAAGGGCATTTAAAAAAGGAATTAAGGTGTGTCATGGATATGTACCAGCTCCACACAGGGAATGTAAAGATTATATACTGCACATATGTGCTAATAAACTAAAAAGAAAACAAAAAAGTCAATGTCAAATAGATACTCTTGTGAGTTGTTATCTTAATAGTCACTTTCCTTTCCATACCTTCCCAAATGTATTTTATTTGCTTAAATTCAAACTGGGAGCCAGAGCGAGGGTCTCCATTCAAAGGTGGCAAACTGTATTTCTGCCAAAACTTCCAAGACCTTCAGCCTTCCATTTCTTTAGGCACTGCTTAGATGTAGGAAACTTGGGGACCTTGACACCTTGGGGAATCAGTAGAATCGACCAAAATTGCCTTGGCAGGCCCCCTACCCTGAGCTTCTAGGGACTCGAGCTCCATCCACTACAATGGAGGAGAGGTCATTGCTCCTACTGCTGCGGTCACTGTAACATCACTAAGTGCAGGACCAAGGTCACTCCTTCACCTGGAACCTAAGGTTTCACAGAGCTTCATAGACAGTACTGTTTTAGGGGAGAGGACATCCTAAGTCAGCTCACCAAAAATACTAAATGTGGCCAAATACATTTGTAGCAGTGACCAAAAAACAGATACACTGGCATATGTATAAGACTGTACCAATGCAAATGTGTTGCCTAGATTTCCAATCATAAAACAATCTGATCAATGTAAAATTAAACTGGAATGTCTCATTAATTATGATTGACAAAAATAACCAAATATATAAATGACTGCTATTTATCTAATGTGGAATTGGTAAGCCAAAATATTGCTCAACTGAGTATCATAATATTACTCAACATAAGTGACCTGGTACAGAGCAGTTCCTCCAGTTTGGCAGGAATCTCTTTGAAGTGTCAGAGATTTCAAAATCTGAAGTGGGAACTCAGAATCCCACCAGCCCCTCAGGTGGAGTTAGAATAGGATGTACATACCAAGTCTATGACCCTGAAGCCAGTATAAGTGGGTGACATCATTACAGAGTTTCTACAGTATTTGGTTACTCACATTGTATTTCCTTTTTACTAATCCTCAGGGTGAACAGACTATTAAAAAGTTTCTGGTTTATTTGCTTTTTTCAACTCACTGCCAGTACCTCAGGTTCATGTCTTCTTCTATCAGGTTTTACAACGGTTGATTAAATCTCGAGGAAAGTCCCAAAGTAAACACTTGAATGTTCAATTGGTGGCAGCTGATAAACTTGCACAATGCCCTCCTGTAAGTAGAATCATTTTTGTCTTAATCATTCTCATTTAGCTAGAAGTGTTGTCGTTATTCTACAATGACAGTGATGATGGTGCTTTGTCATAAGTCTAAAGGGTTGCTTGGAATAAGTTGCACCTATCAGTATGTGCCCAGGTGTCCAGAACTGGATGGTGTATGTCCTGTAATCAGAAATGAACATAGTGAGTGATGGCTGCCGTCTTTCCTGCTGCTTTTGTCACCTTGCAGACCCTCAGCAAAGCACTTAGCATGCAGGGTCCAGTTACATAGACACTTAAAAATGAGAAGAATGGAATAAAACATGCCAATTTGACTTTACTTGAATTTTTCTGCCAGAAAGTTCTGTAAGAGACTGATATTGAAGGTCAGGGTTTGATTGGATCTAGAGGAGCCCTGCGGTTACACAGATGAAAGGGTTAGGGTTGAGTGAGAAAATGGAAAATGATATTACAGTGACTTTTATCCCAGTGCTATTGCCAGAAAGCAGCTGCTCAAGCAGTTGGGAATAGAGCCTATTCCCCTGTGAGGGGATCCCAAGTTCCACAGGCACAGCTTTCTCTAGGATAAGGGTATAAGCAGGAGATTAGCGTGGAGCCAGATGGTAAATATTGAGTAGCCATCAACAGTATATAAATAAATAGGAATATATGTCTTCCAGTAAAGCTTTAATAAACCAGGAAGCAGGTCTGATTTAGCTAGCTGGAAGAAGTTGCCACTCTTTTTCTAGGGTGAGTTGTGATTATCTATTACTGTGCAATAAATTGCTCTGTAGCATAATGACTTCGTACAGTGGTCACACAGTAGCTGGCGGCTGCCCTAGTGCCTCAGCAGAGGTGGCTAATCAAGCTCTGGTGGGCTGGGGGAGGATACTGTTGTCACAGGGCACTGGGTCACCATTGGCCAGTGACTTAACTCTCTTTGCTTACGTATCTTCAAAGGAAGAGATACTCAGTTGATTCATAAGACTTTTTATATGCTTGTGTAAAGATTATATCCTATGGAAGTATAAAATCCAATTCAGATGTTTAGAGAGGAAAACAGTGGGATTGTTTAAAAACACAGAATCTGGAGCAAGATACCCAGTTTCATAAGCTCATTGACTACTCATGTAATGTTGGACAAGTATCTGCTGTGTGAGGTTGGTATAAGGATTCAGTGAGTGAATTGGTGTTGAAGCTCCAGCAGTGTCTGGCACACTGTATACACACTACCTGGGGTTTCTGTGCTGTTGTCACTATCAGGTGCACTTTGCACCATCCCGGGCCCAGTCGGTTAGCATCTGTTAGGGCCTGGGCCTCCCTGGTTTACTATTGTGACTCAATGGGCACATAGTAGATATTTGTTGATGAATAAATGAATGGAAGGGTCTACAGACAAAGAGAATAATTCATCCTTTTATTAGATGTTTACAATAGGCCAGATGGTATACTAGATACTTTACATTAAGTATATATAATCCTCACAGTTACCTAATAAAATGGTTAATATAATTTTCATTTCATAGTAGATGTAATTGCAAACAGAAAGGTTAAGTAATTTCCCTGGGTTATATAACAAGTTAAGATTAGGTCTAAATCTAAAGCCGATTTCTTCTCCTTCCAACCCAAGGCACCCTCCACACACACCCTTAGATGTAGTCACCACCTTACAGATAATTTGGATTCCTTAGAGCCTGGAGTTTTATGTTAAGAATTTAAATGTCACATTACCTGCTAATGAGGTGCAGTGAAGCAGTAGAATGTTTGATGAAAGCATTGAATGACTATAAAGCAATATATTCCCCAGCCTCTGACCTTATGATGTTTTACAGTTGAAGGAAGATAATCTTTATTGTCCAACTACCAAAAGTCAGAAACTATGCTGTTGTGTCCAATCTTTAGACCAATTGTAGAAAGATACTTAAATTAGTTTGATACCCTGAGAAGCAGACATCCAAATGGAAGTAAAAGGACAGGGCATTTATAGGAAAAAAAAAGGCTTTTCTTTTTATGAAAATTAGTCCATTAATATTTAGTCAAATAATTAGTAGTGAAAATGTGTCACACGCAAACTGACTTATCTTAGCTGCTAAGTGGGCTCATTGAGTAGTTGGACATTTAGTGTGCTTTGTAACCTCTGAAATAACTGGAACTAAGAGAAAACAAGTGTGTACTTAAATGTGAGTGATACATGAGTTACTTTAGGGCTCATCCTCAGGTCAGGAATCTCAAGCAGCCACCTGCACTTGGAAGAGAGCCTCACCCTGTCCTTATCCTACCAGGATAAACACATCTTTGTTTTATGTAACTGGCCAGATAACCTGGCACTTTAAATCAGCAGTCTGAATAAGTAAGGTTATTTTGTACTTAACATTTTCTAAACATTTGATGTTGCATGAATGACACTTACAATGCTAAGAAGGCATTGTATGCTCTTATGTTGCACACATGAAAAATCTTCAGATTATAGAAGCCAGTGGCAATTTAAAAATGTGTCTGCATTTGTTGCTTTACTTCAAGACCATAATTATAATTGTTATCCAAAGATCGGTGATCACTGAGTCATTTTAGTTCCTCTACGAGGATCTGCCACTTACTTAATTGGCCACTGCATCTCCAGTCTGAAGAGTCAGCAGATTCACTGGTGGAATCTCATATTGCAAAGAAATTAAAGGCAGCAGCTTTTTGGAAAGGAAAATCTAAAAGAACACTGAAAAAAAAAAATTAACTCTCTATAGGCAACAGAATGAATCCTAGATTTGTGGACCACTGGATCAGAAAGGGGCCTTAAGGAGTACTAAGTCTAGGGTTTTCTAGAATGTGTTCTTTACAAAGTGGGTTCCATGTATTGACAGTAAGTGGTATGGGGAGAGAGTCCTGATATCAAAAGTGTTTGAGAAAACACGTATGTAAACAAATGTATTCTGGTTCCTTTCCGGCAGAATCCTGACTGTGCCGGTGTGCCTATACATTTCGGTTAGGATAAGATGGGCAATGTGGTCAAAGATCAGCTTCTCCTGTGGTCTAGTGTTTCATGGAACACTTAGAGGGAAAGACTGATCCAGTTGCATCTCCTCATTTTACAGACGAGTGACCAAGAGAGTTGAACTGCTTTTCTTTCTAATGGTTATAGCCTTGGCCAGAGTCAGCCAGAGACCTCTGTCTCCCATTCTAGTGAGATTGTAGATGGTGAATGGCAAGAAGATTGCTTATCACCTATTCCCCTGTGAGGGGATCCCAAGTTCCACAGGCACAGCTTTCTCTAGGATAAGGGTATAAGCAGGAGATTAGCGTGGAGCCAGATGGTAAATATTGAGTAGCCATCAACAGTATATAAATAAATAGGAATATATGTTTTCCAGTAAAGCTTTAATAAACCAGGAAGCAGGTCTGATTTAGCTAGCTGGAAGAAGTTGCCACTCTTTTTCTAGGGTGAGTTGTGATTATCTATTACTGTGCAATAAATTGCTCTGCAGCATAATGACTTCGTACAGTGGTCACACAGTAGCTGGCGGCTGCCCTAGTGCCTCAGCAGAGGTGGCTGCTGGGCTGGACTCAGCTCCTCTTTCTCTCCCAGTTGTCTCAGGCTCTTTCCGCTGGGGTCTCTCTCACAGGGCAGAGTTCCCAGGACTCCAAGAACAAGGATTTCAGTCTCCTCAAACCTGGTCTTAGATGCCAGCACAGCATCATTTCCATGAGATTCTGCTCATCAGAATAGCTAGAGAGGCTTTCCAGATTCAAAAGGAGGAGATATAACCCTCCATCTCAGTGTAGGGAATGTCAAAGAATGTGTGCCCTCTTCTAGTCTGCCATAGAAAGTTGAATTGGGAGCAAGGGCGAGTGAGATAGAGAAGAAAGAAAAGTTTGTAGGATGAGGACCACAAGCCCATCTCATACTTTTTTTTTAAATATGAGCAGCCTGATTTTATTTTACCAGTATCCATCTGTAAACTTCATTTTTAGATTTCACTTGGCTTCTCCTATGTATTGGTGTCTTTTTATTTTCAGAGAATTTGAGAAGTACATTTTAAGACGGCCAACTTCAAATTGCTCCAGCATTATGGTAATGAGAGCTGTGTAATGCACAGTGAAAACAGCAGATAGACAGACAGCTGAGTATATAAATGAAATGTAATCCTTTAATCCTCCTTAGTTACAAACTGGCTTAGGTTACCAAACACTGACCCTGTGGCTGTCTGAGCTATGTGATGGCTTTGTATGTGTGTAAAATGACATTGATCGCTCTGTCTGCAAGAGGGAAACTCCTTCCTCTGCAGTCTTCCAAACTTTTAACATCACAGTAGCCTTAGCTGTCTTCTATCCTGCTTTATTTTCCAGGGCTGAGTAGACTCAAATTTACTTTTGTTACACATAAAAGCACTGAAGAAAATGAAGGAACGACAGTGCCCAGTATCTTTGGTTGGATTTTTTTCATCGTAGTGTTTTTCCACTGCCCTTTTAAGTTATTTCATTTAAATTACTTAGAATCATGTGGGTTCAATCATCTCTTCCTATTGGTCCATCCTTTAATATCCATATTGTAATTCCCAGTAGTGTTTTTTGAAATTTATTTTTATGTTAATGCAGTACATGTAGCTATTAATCAAGAAAATCTAAAAAAAGCACTCCTTCTAAAAAAAAATTAAAGTTCATGCAAATAATAATTATTAGTACTGTGTGTACCATAATCATAAAAGAATGGCCAAAATGTTGCTCAGAGTACAAGTCATAAATAAAAAAAGACTCTTATTTAAAAAAAGAGAGATAATTGCATAAAACTTTCTTTTCAATGAGCTAAGAGAAATTAGTATTATAAAGGAAACTAATCAATTTCATATGCAATACTTCCTGCAGGAAACAACCCCATGTGGAATCCAGTTTTTGTCAGCCCAAAGGGAACTACACCTTTTCCAGGAATTTCACACGCTTAACTTGTTTCTAGTCTTCAGGGCAGTTCATTTCCACCAGTGCCAAGATGTAATCAATTAAACTGATACAAACTTAACAAAATCACTGGGTGCATTTTCTCTAGACTGGCAAGTGTTGTTACAGACTTTCAAGGATAAGAATGGACAGGACAGGCCCAGAGATGTAGCTCAGTGGTGCCACACTTGCCTGGGAAACCTAAGGTCCTGAGTTCAATCTTGCTACTGCAAAAAAAGAGAAAGGACAGGGCAGAGGACGTGTGGGAGAAAAACATGCTGAGGTTCATAATGAAGGTCAGAAAGAAGAACTACAAAGAATCAAAATTACTACAGCCAGGTGCAGTGGTGCACACTATAAGCCTAGGTCTCGGAGGCTAGGCCTAGATCACCTCAAGTTTGAGGGCATCCTGGGCCACATAGTGTGAGTTCAAGACCAGCCTGAACTACAAAGAGAGTTCATTTCTCAAAAATTAAAAAATATACAGTCACCGTGTTCTTTGCCTTTGTGTTATTGCTACCAATTAGTGGCCAAAAACTCTATCTTCCTGGATAGCTCATAAAAATGGAAAGTACTTGAGACTATTATAACCCTCCAGTAGTGGTCAGCTTTACTATATCCCCCAAGACCTCTAAAATATTTTTTTTTTAATCTTTAAACTTAGAAAATTTCCTAAGCTGATCCATGAGTTAAATATCAAAACCTTCAGAGGTTTTAATAATATAAAGAATGCAGTTTTGACATGAAGGAAACCATGGTTGGCTCTTTTATAATTAGCATTGCATATTGTGACATTGTGCCGCTGTATTTTACTGGATAGTAAAATGGCTCAGGCTTTTCACCTTTTAGCACTTAAAGTCCACAGAAACATGCAGTCCCCAGCAAACCAGGACAGCTGGCCATTTTAATTCAAGTGGCTTCACAGGGAAGGATTGCCACATCATACATGCATAGAGAACAGGGCAGACAGTTGAATACTTATTTCTTCTAGAAGATTTCATAAACCTTCTTCATTTTCTTGTTGCAGCTTCAGTCTTTCTTTTCCTTTCTTCACTGCTGTTGTAGATCCATGGACCCCTGGAGGAGCTGGGGCATGTTTTCACTCTTGTTTGTTTACATAAAATGCTTTAGTTTCTAATTTTCCCAAGAGAGCTAACCCAGAAAAGGGAGCCTCCTGAGCCTGAATTTGTGATGGATTGTTTTGAATCTTGTGTCCAGTCCATATTTACTTTGGCAGGCATGCCACTTCCGTCTTCAGCTGAGCTTTCCTATCCAGTCCTCGAATGTCAGATGTGTTCTCTGTGGCAGTGTTGGTGTCACCGTTCCCCACCAGCAGCGTCTGTGAATAAGCTTCTCTCTGCATCCCTGTCCCAGGCTGTGGGCCCCATCGATAAGAGCAAAGAGCTCATTACACATGAACTTTTAAATTATAAAAAATTAGCAAGCCTGGTTCGATAATTCATTGGGTTGCTTTGCTTTGAATTTACTATAAGATTTTTTAAATTCCCCTTATTCTGACTTTCATGCACTCATTGTGTATTCCACTGTGTTATTTGCTAAACAGAAAAATCGTCACAGACATTCAGGCTGCAAAATTCTTCCTAGCTGAAGATAAGGTGCATATGTCAGTATTCATTCAGAAGCTGAAATTTGCTTTTTCTGTGCTGCTGAAAGCCTAAAAACAGTTTCAAATCATCACCCATCATATAGCTGTCTTTTAGCAGTGCAAAAGCATAGTCTGCAAGTAATGATCAGGCTTAAACAAACAGCTTGTGCTGATGTATACAAATTCTACGCATCAGCAAAGAGAAGTGCTTTATTAAAATTCCTTGTAATCAAGTGTGTTTAATCGCATCTACAATGGCAACAGTATAACTTACGGCATAGCCAAGTAGATAGAAACTTCACTCACACAGCATTCTGCTGTGGGTGCTGCTTCCTCAGTGAGGCTCTTTGGGCTCTGTAGTCCCTGCTGTCGTTGTCAGGAACCTTTCTGTCCCAGAATCCCTAAGGCTCTCTAATTAATTTGGGCCTTTAGAAAAGCAAGAAAATGACTTGTTGGAACTAATCAAGCTCACATTATAGAATGAGATCTATGTGATACAGTTTTACAGTGAACTGGCTGAGTTCTCTCAAACATGAGTCAGTTTGGACTAAAGTCATTTATTATTTTCCTACTCTTGTTCCAAAGACCTTTGAACTGCTTTCCAATTGAGGGTCAAAAATGTCAGTAAGGGCCGGGGATATAGCTCAGTGGTTCCGGCACCTGTCTTGCAAGCGCAAGGACCTGGCTTCGATCTCCGGTAACCACATGCCTATACTGGGCGTGGAGACTCACACCCAGCAGCAACCAGTACCGCATACCACAGTGCCGGGCGTGGTGGCTCACGCCTGTAATCCCAGCACTCAGGAGGCAGAGGCAGGAGGATTGCTGTGCTGTGAGTTTGAGGCTGAGCTCAGGGCCAGCCTGAACCACAAAGCAAGACCCTGTCTCAAAAAACCTTTAAAAAAAATGTCAGTAAAAGGTTGATGCAATGAAACATTTAAAGGGGTACGACTGAGAGTGTAGCCCTAAGGCAGAGCATGTACCAAGCATGTTTGAATTCTCAGGTTGGATCCCCAGGACCAAAAATAGATACATAGTAAATGTTAGGAGAGAGTTTCCATGGTGACTTCTGCTTCTCAGCACTGAAAAGAATGAATCACTTTAGGTACCACTGATTCTGTGTCTTCCAGTTGCCATTCAATCCTTAATCCAGCAGTGGCCTTGCTGATAACAGTAACCATGTATTTGAATCATTACCAGGAAGTTTGTAGTTTGGTAAAACAAACTCATAAAACCAGCTGGAGGTGGGAGAGAGAAGGCCTTTGAATCCAGCCACTGGATCCGTAGCCATCCACCTGCTTCACCGGCGTGTGCTCAGTGTGAAGGAACTTTTCTCTTCTGAGATGCCACCGCTTTATGTCTGTCCCTTCCAGGAATATCTGTCTTGGGCATATCCTGTCTGGGTTCCCCGTCCCGTTGACATCACAGAAGGGCCACTGCTCTCTTTAGGGCTCAAGAACAACTTCCTGATTTCAGGGCAGATGGTGAGCAAAGTCCTTGCCAACAGAAACATGGGCACTGAATACTCCTTCCTCAATCAAACCCCCATTCATTTTTAACCATTTCACTGTCTATGGTAGCGGCAATCACGGTGATAAGACTTTCTTGTATTGATCGTAAACTTTTTTCATGTTTTCTCCTGATTTTGACAGTGTCATTCTCATAAACATTTTGCGAGTTATCTGGTAAATGTTATTCCCTTCAACATAACAATGTTTATTCCAGTGGTATAGTTGTTGCCCAAAACATTGTGACCTTAACTTTCTTTTCAATATTCTCAAATGAGTAGACATCAACTCTTTCGTGATATATGGGCAAAAAGGTGAGTGCGTATGTTTTCACTATATTTTACGTATAATATATTCACATTTACCTCATGCTTTTCTTTCTGAATAATGAAAGATACACATTTTTTTACCGTGTACTTTTATTTTTATGTGAATATTATATTTGCGCATGAATAACTATAACTCTCCACTGGATTGTAGCTTTGGAACCTACCCAGTTAGCCCCTCAGACTTGATATCGAATGCTGCATAGATATGAGAAATGCTGTTATCTGCCTTATGTGGAATTTTAAGTTTCATCGCCTGAAATGGAACCTGGAAATGTGATGGATTTTCTTGTCGCCTGCAGGAAATGTTTGATGTTATACTGGACGAGAATCAGCTGGAGGATGCGTGTGAACATTTAGGAGAGTACCTTGAGGCATACTGGCGTGCCACGCACACCACCAGCAGCACCCCCATGACCCCGCTGCTAGGGAGGAACTTGGGCTCCACTGCACTCTCACCATACCCCACTGCAATTTCAGGGTTACAGGTATGTCAGCTCTTCACTCATGGTTTTACAACTTTACTTTTAAGATTCTATAAAAATTCTTGATTAAGTCAAGGACTATAGTTGTCCTTAGTCTGACAAGAGGGCACATTATGTTTATTAAAACTTAAGTGATTACTCCATTGCGATTTGTCCCAGAGAAAACTGCCGAGAGTGAGCCTGTCTGGAAAACTGTGCTGTCTGTAAATTTATAATGGATTTTACTTAAATGAACTAATCCCTTGTAGACTTAGTGCTCATTCAGTACACCTGTCCCTACATGACACTCTTAAAGATTATATAATCCTGTAAAAATCAGGTACCGTAACAAGCTAAGTAAGATTCTTGGGGAGAGATATAAGCCTGCTGATTCTCCCAAACTATCCCTGCCCCCCGGGCTTCTGGCCCTGCCATCTACTCCCCACAAGCATGTGAACACAAGTGGAGCTTCTGCATTTGGAAGCAGTGACAGATCCCTGAGTTTTTAACGTGGGGAGGATCCAGGGACCCGCCTTGGTCAGTGCCTATAGGGAGGGTTTTTAGGGAAAATGCAGGCTTCCCAGGGCCCCGAACTTCCTCTTTGGTGCTCTGGTGCTGCACTCAGAACTAGGCATAGAGAGCCAGTGGCAGTAAGACACCACATGATCCTTGCCTTTCTGTATTAATTATTATTTACCATGTATCAAGCAGCTGCTGGAATGTGGCCAGACTCCCAGCTGACTGAGGACCATATAGTCAACTGAGTCCTCATGTGTCCTTGCTAACTTTGTTTTAATGGGTTGTAATGACAGTCATAATTGCAGATCGTGTGGAGTTAATGGCGCTCTCTGAAATGCTGAGATAAATGGCACTCTCTGAAATGCTATTAGAGCTGTATTACTCTGCTGCAAAATTGTGTCTTTGTAAGCAGAAGCGCTCACAAAAAAGTTGAGTTGCTTTTGAGGCTGGAAATGAACATGGGAAATGTCTGAGTCACACATACGCACACACAGAAATGGACATAGGAAATGTCTGAGTCACACACACACACACACACACACACACACACACACACACACACTTTTCTGGCCTTGTTTCCCTTCCCGTGTGCTGATCTGAGTAAAGCATTTCTATTGACTAATATGTGTTGGCTCTGAATTGTACATAGTGGGGTAAGGAATGGACACATGAACTAGTAAGTTTCCAGGATGTAAGAGGAGATGAAATTTCCCTTGTTGATGAGCAACATTCTTGACTCGTCAGCTCTAAGACATCTGCCTTGTTCTCCCAGTTTCACTAAGGAGTGCATGTGTGCTGCCTTTGTCCTGTGGCCTACTTCTCCTAGTAATCATAGGCACTTAACTGTTAGATGCCTGGCTGAGGTGAGTGGTACAGCCTGTGATTCCCTGAATCACATAATTCCTTCTGTGCAAAGCTGTGTGTGCTCTGCAGAACTTTGAAATTTCTGGGCCTATGATTTCATCAGGATCCTGTTCTCTATCCAGATGCCCTGACAATAGACAGAAACATATTTCCCATAGTGAGAAAAAAAGTTGGATAACATTTTCTGAATAATTATCCTTGATTTCAGCTAATATTAGGCAAATTTGGTTTATATCTGAAGATTATTTTTGAGGATATTTCAATTGAAACAGCAAGAATTACAAAGACATCATTTAGCTGCATCACTACCATTTAGTCCTTCAGAAAGAATTTGCTGAAACTTTTATGTGGGGTGTATAAACAAATGCATTATTTTAAGGATAGCACGAATAATTAAAATACTTTAAAAAGATAGAAGGATCATTCAGCGAAATCAGAATGAAGTGTGTGACTTTAGAAGGAGAAAGATTTTATGAATTGAAGTCAGGAATAAGGGGACAGGGATATAGTTCAGTGGAGCCAGGCCTGCCTGGCAAGGGCAAGGTCCTGAGTTTGGTACCACTAAAAAAAAAAAAAAGGAATAGAATAATATATACTATTCTGAACCTTATTTCCCAATAGTAAAGTAGTACTCACTTTTACAACAGAAGTGGAATTATTTGTCCTTCCCCAAAATACTAAATTCTATTTCAATTTCAAGTCCATATTTTTAATAGGAAATATACTTATATAGTGCTGTGTAATTAAATTCATAAAGTATAAATAATGTATGATCTTTGCATTCGTATCCCAAATAACTAAGACCAGAGATATTTTGAGGAGACCATTTGTACATCAACTTTCCTAGTGCAGGAATTTAGCATCTTGTTGTACAGACCCTATTATTGTACATACATGTACATGTCCAGATGAATGAAACTGGCATGATTTAATCAATGAACTATCTGATATTTTCAGAGCCAGCGAATGAGGCACAGCAACCACTCCACAGAGAACTCTCCAATTGAAAGACGAAGTCTAATGACCTCCGATGAAAATTATCACAATGAGAGAGCTCGGAAGAGTAGGAACCGCTTGTCTTCAAGTTCCCAACATAGCCGAGATCACTACCCTCTTGTGGAAGAAGATTACCCCGATTCATACCAGGACACTTACAAACCCCACCGGAACCGAGGCTCACCCGGGGGATACAGCCATGACTCCCGACATAGGCTTTGAGGCTGCCAGAACATAAAAATAAATAATATTCATCTGTTGACTATTTACCATAACACTGCTAGGATAAACCAATCATTCTAAAACTTGGCAAGCACAGCACGATATTTACTGTGCTTATGGGCTGCTGTCATTTGATGCTAAGTAGGGCAAAAATATGTACATTATGCCCTTGAATCTAGATGAATATTAAATGCCCAGTCATATAGATATTTTTAAGTGCAACATTTACATGATAACAATGTCTTTTGTTTTCTTCATAGATCTAGACATGTCAATTTGTAATCTAGGGTACTTATCAAGGCACATATAAAATAATTTCCCATGCTGGAAATTCCAAATGACCAGTTCCAGTTGGAACCAATTTATAAACCAATTCCTGTTGGAATTTGGGTGAATTGACTGGAAAGTCTACTCGAGCATGTTGCAATCAATTAAACAATTGGAAAAAACCCAATTAATAAGAAAATCAAAATACAAATAGAAGCCAAAACCAAGTATATTATTTATTTGCTGGAAGCTAAATTTACATTTCAAGTTGGATGTATAAACATTTTAATATATGTTAATGTTGCCGGAATGGTTTTTTCAAACTTACCAAATGTATTGATCGTGCCAAAAAAAACCCTCAGAAATCTTAATGCAGACATTATATAGTCTCCTCAGATTGTAATATTTTTATTTCTTTCCTGGCACAGCTGTTGTGTTTTGCTTTTCGTTCAGTCAATCCTGTTAGCATGTTTGAAGCTGACAAAAAAAAAAAAAGGGAAGTAGAAAAAAAATTTTCAAAAAATTTCAGTTTAAGAAAGAATAGTAATGGGAAGGCCAAAAATAGCTGGAAACAGAGAATAAGGTGTTATTTCTTCTTTAATCAATATGAGCACAACTGCACACATCCAGGGATGTGAAGTTAGAGAGCAAGGATCATATACAGCCCCTCCTAAGTGCATGAATGCAAAGCTGAACCTCTTCAGATGGGAGTTCCTCCACCCACTTGACACACACAGGTCAGTATTTCTTGCCAGCACAGCTGAGTGTCTTTCCATTGCTTCAGTCAGTCTCTGTCTGAATATCTGAGCATTCTAGCCCGCCAATAAGTTTTTAAAATCCATGCTAAGGATATTTGTTTTCCACGGACACATTCAAGTTAGGTGTTGAAAGTTGTATTTTTTACCAAGTGACTAATTGGGAAAAATTAAAACAAATGACAAATTTAAAACCTGCAGTAAAAAATAAATCCTAGATTCAGAAGCTACTTGTTGACTGAAATAATAGCATTCTTAATGAAAAATTAGGAAGAGTTTGGAGACTGAGCTGAATATCTCTACAAACACTGTTCCCTGCTCACCAGTTGTTGTTTTTCCAGTGACTGTAATTATGGATTGGTGGCCTCCATCTTATATTATCAAGGACGACTTAGATTCACTATGATCCAAGAAATCATCAAATTGATGCTTTTCTTTTACAATACAAAATGTATTTATGAAGGATCCTTTTTTTCTAAAATTCCATAATGCATATGTTTTCTAAAGTCTTCATAGGACCAGGCATAAAAATCTTTTTTTCCATCTCATGAAGCCTGTTTTTGAAGACAGGAATAATTAATTTTGAGTCTGAGGTGTAGCTCTGTGGTAGAGTGCACTTTAACATATTTCTGGGCCCTGGGCTCCATCCTCAGTACCCCATCCCTCCATCCTCGCAAAAAAAAACAAAAAAAACAAAAAAAAAAACTTTGATTAGTTTTGTATTATTTTTCTCCAAGTTTTTCAGTATCCAGGGTCTTGAAATATGTATCAGTTCCATTTTCCTGATGAAGAAAATAAGTTTCATATTCTGATTACTTATACATCTGTTGGACCCTGTTACAACCTTATCACATGCCTTCCCCTCATGTTTGGATGTACCCCATTATGAGTCTAGCTGGTAATGGGGATACCTGCAGTTCTATAAGTCATCTCAAACATTTGACACAGTGAAACAGGGGCTCAGTAAATTTTAAAAGTTAATGTGTGATAATGGCTTGTGAAGTTCTTTTGTCATCTAGTGAAGATTACAGAATTTTCATTTAAGACATTTAAAAGAGCTGTATCCATTAGGCTGTTTAATAAACACTTAACCTGCCATTACTGAATACTTTGTTAGAACAAGAAGAGCTTTTTCCAGCAAACAAAAATGTATTTATTACATGTATAGCACATATTTGCATGGGAAAGAAAGCATTAGCCAAAACATGTTTCTAATATGCTTTACTAGTTTCTTGTTTGTGTGCATTAAAGTATTTAATTGCAGAGTACACCACGGTGTGTAAATTTAGACTAAACAGCTGTTCAGCTTTTTCTGTAGTCGCATTAGCAATTTGGTCTTTTAACTATTTTAAGATATTTACATTTTATGGCAGGTAGCTAAAACAGCATTTAAGTATATTAAAAAGATTACCATTTTTTAACTTTTAAAAAGCCACTTGTTTTCTAAGGTCTCTCAAAACTTTGTTTCTAGTCTGCCATGGCATGCTAATAAAGAGGGAGGCCCATTCAATATCTGTGCACCTCTCATCCATCACTTACCATCAAATGTCCATGCTTTCTTTGCTTTGCATTTTTATCCAAAGGCTAACAACCTAAGGAAGGGTATAATGTATATTTTCTTGATGGATGTATTTAAAATATCACTTTAATTTGGCATATTCTTTCACTTTCTGTGATAAGCTTATTTTCTCCAAATGAATGAGATATGCATCTTCCTTTTTTTAAGGCCTTAGAATTTATTGTATAAATGATACTAAAATCCAGATATATATTAAATAAAAAATTTTATTTTTGTCAAGCACATCAAGCACCTTTAGAAAATACATATTCCACAAATACTTTGTTTTCTATTAATTTTATTTAAAATAGAAAATTATTATAAACAAGAGAAAGGAGTCATAATATTTTGAGGCTGTTTCAACTGTTAGTATAAACCACATATGAGAATTATATAATTTCAGTGAGCAGACTCATACAGCAGTGTGGAAATGTCGTTCTGGAGAAAAAAAAAAGAAATGTAATTGGTCTATTTGGATGTTAATTCCCAAGGCTATACTATATATGACTCCAGTATTATAATCAATAGTATTATCTTGTTTACTCCAATATTTAAAGCAACACTTAGATATGTTTATAAATGACTAAGTCTCTCTAATCTTTATATAGTTCTATTGGAAAGAAGATTGAAATAGTTAACAATTTAGACTACTGGTCTTTCCTAATAAGAGAGTCTTAATTCTGTGACTGTATAAGTCATTGCATTTTGTCCTTAATGAAATGATTTTTTTAAATGTGAAACAAATTGATTGTTCCCTTTAATTTGTTATTTACCTGAATTATTATTGTTGCTGTTGTTGTTTGCAAAATGTATTTTTGGAATGTTAACCTCTTTTCCTACCTGCATACTTGAACTTGTCTTTTGGGTGGGGGCCTTAAAATTTCTAATAGGATATGGGGCACTGCAAGGGAGAACAGGAAGGAAATCATGGCAAAAAATGATTTACAAATGTTATCTTTACATGAACATATCACAAAATACTGTTGAGACCCAGGATGTAAGTGAAGAATGTCCCTAGGCAACCTTAATTTGCATGCTAATGTATTTTTTGGTTATATGATTTTATTTTGGTATTTGTTAAAAAAAAAAAAAAAACCCAGCATAATACCACTATAGAAATTGCCCTGTACAGATATTTATACTACCTCTTCTCTAGAGAAGACAGTCTGTCTTTAAAGGGAAAAATACTTGTCAAGAACTAGTGATCAAATTTCTTACTATTACTGCTCACCTTGCTGCAAAGCTAAATGCATAGCGTGTTGAAATAGCTTTCCCTTTAGATTTTAACCTGTTTTCCAAAATGCTCGTCACCCTTCATTTCTTCTACGTGAGTCAAGTTTTCTTTGAACTGGTTCACATTTATCATGAGGCATGATTAATTCAACAAGTCTTCATAGGGAACAAAGGAATTTACTTGTTACATACCAGTCACAGGTGACAATGTCTAGCTTGAAGTCTACAAGAGAGTAAGTAGGTCCAGAGACTTGTTCGATATAGTTGGTTTACAAATTCAAATTTTGTCGATCTTTGACTTCTGTGGACACTAAGAGCACAGCTTAGACACGTCCTGGGTAAGGATGTGTGTTAGCATGGACTCCCATGTAACTGGAACAAACTTCATATCAATATTTTGAATAAATACTTAAGTAACCCTTACTCTTTTCATATCTCTGCCTTTGTCTTTCCCGACAATGTTGCATGTTGGTTTTTTTACTTTATACAAAACTCATGTGTGAATGAATGAAAACTTTCTATGAAATTATGTCATGAATCTGTTTCATTGGTTCCCTATATCTTTACTGTCAGTCCTGTAATCGTTACTTACTTTAGCTGTGTCTGTGCTGCAGAAAACAGCTCTCATTTTAAAAACTATAATCATGATCAAATCAATCAATACGCAGCCATTAATAAAAATGACTTTTTTTCTTATTAACCAATCAAGTTAGTCAAAACAGTAAAGTTGGTTTATATGGACAGACAGAGCTGCAGCATTTAAAAATAATCTTTTAAAGATTTCTTCTTTAATTAAATGGATCCTTCTCCAGGGAAATATATCCACTGATAGCAACTGTCTCTGTCTAGTTGTGGGTGATTTAATCCCAAATGCTGTATGTCATCAAGTTATGTTATGAAAAGATTCAAAAGTATCTCACCAGATAATCTTAATTAAGGACTGTAACTTCCACTTGCCATGAAAAACACACAAATAAGAATGAACAGCACTGGCTTTTGGGGAGTCAGTTTCACATGAAACTTTCTTTTGTTTCTTTTGATGGATGTAAAGAGAATGTTCGCAGAAAGATGGTGGAATTTGTTATGAATGAGTTTAAAGTGGTGTGAGGAAGGCAGTGATACGTCCTCATTTGAAAACTGTAAGGAGTTGAAAAGAAATTTAAGAACTAAAAGTGGCTGGCCTCTACCTTTTCAGAATCTTGTAAGTGTTCTTGGCTATGTGTTGAACACTTTCTCAGCAAATGGCTATGTCTCATAAATGTAGGGCCTCTCTTGCCCTGCTTGCATGCCACTTTCACACACTTTTAACTGAAATCAGTGTGAGTTCTGTATGCACACTGGATGTATTAAAGATGTGGGATTCTTAATGCTGTATTGTTGCATACTATTTTTCATATGCCTTACAATATTTCCTGGGACGTTATTAAAATGAAAGCATTTTATTGCCAAAATAAATCTATGTTGTTACTTCTGCATTAGCAGTAGAAAAATAAATAATGTAGCAAAATTATATTGTACAGTACAAAATTATAAAGTATATATATTTTGCCAATAATATGAATAGATTGAGGAGAAAGAAGCACATTTGTTATAGCACAAACTTACAACAAAACCCACTGTTAAATCTGGCAGTCCTGTTTTTAAAAAAATCTATAGATCTATGTTTTATCAGATTTATGTCATCTACCGTTTTTTTAACTTGCTGCTTGATATTTTTCCAACAGTTTATTTCATAGCCTTGACTCTATGGATGTAATTTTTATTTTGCTCCTGTCCATAAAGTTATTAAATTTTATTTTGTGATAATACATACTGTATTTTCTGTTCTTAGTTCTTCTCCTCCCATTATAACGACAAAATGTCACAACAGATGCACTCATAGGGCTGTTCTTAATTTTGTATTTTTCACAGCCTCGAGTTAGAATGATCAGTAAAGATGTCCCACTGAAAAAAATATTAGTTAAGGATTCTTTAATTTTTTTCATATGGAACACCATTTGAAATGTAAGTTAAAGCCATTAGCTTTGCTTTGCTTTTGAAGGGGTAGTGGGAAGGAATAAAAATAATTCAACATACTAAAAATATATATGACAAAAATGATGTAAAAAGATTTCCCTACCATTCTGAGGGCTGTTGATATCCCAGACCATTGCTGTATTTACATTGATTACATGAGAAAAAAATGCCTTTGTCAAGTAAATTTTTTCTTTAAATTTTAGTTATTTATTTTTATAATTTATCCCGCTTTTATTTTTCATATAGGTGTGTGTATCATTCTACAAGGCATGCTGGGTAAAATATACTATGCAAATGTGTACAGCGCTGCATGTTTTGTTCTCTGCTTTGGTGGCTTTAAAGAAAAAAATGTGGTGTTATTTTTGTGAACAAAGACATTTAACAAAGAAAATGCAGAGTGCATGCATTCAGTATCTAATTTCTATGGATTTGTTTTATGGAATTTAAATGTGTATAAAATTGCATTAATTTTTTTCTTTTATATAATAAATGAAAAACACTGAAACCAGCTTTATACCGCTCCTTTATATTATTCTAGACATGTATTAAAGACATATTAGAAATTATTAAGCATATTTATATACGCTCAATAGGAAAGAATGAAAAGTCACTCTAAAATCCAAACAAAAGGTTTAGTTAGTTGACTATTTCCTGAATCCTCCATTAGTTGCTGTGAGTGAACACAAACAAAATAATGCATTAAGAAGGAATGAGTTGCACAGACCCACACAAAAATGAAGCGAAATACATTAGAATCAGTGTGTGTAATAGGATTGGGTAGTTGAAACTTATTGCTCACAAGACACCCTATGTAGGTATCTTAATAAATCATTAATTACAGTCATAAAATCAGAGGTCTGCAAAGCTATCCAGTATCTGTAAGAATTCTATGGATATTATGACTTGATTGGAATTTGACTTCTCTCACTGCACTGTGTAAGAAGTGCAAAAGAAGTAGATATTTATTATCACTGCATTACCATTACACAGTCATGGATTACAGCCAAGTTATTTCACAGTTAATCCTTCCGATCACCCTGGAAAGTAAGTAGGGCATAGTTTATCACTACAGATGAAGAAACCAAACCTCATTTTCACCCCTTTCTCTGAAGTACATTTTTTTTGCTTTAAAATACGTATTTTAAACATTGGTTGCTTTAGCAATACCAGGACTGCAACATATGTTGCCTGAATGAATAGTATCTTATTGGAGAGGCGTTATCAAAGCATTTCCGCTAACAATCTGAAATTCCCAAATGGAAGAATGACAGTTGCTCACTGTCATGCATCAAATGGCCATATGCCAAAGCCACCTATTTCATGTCCAGCACATTTCCACTACTAAGATGAACTGTGGAAAGAAACACCTTGTCCTTTAATACACTATGTAATTAGCACAGTGCTTAGAGTGTGGACTCTTGAAAGTGAGCATGGGCAATCACTTAACTTGTCTGTGCTTGGAGCTGACTCTGTAGAATGGGTTTTCTCTTGATAAGGTTACATTTTCCTGATCCCTGCATGTCCCGTACGTTTTTATTGGATTTATGACATTGTAAACCTTACATTGTTGACGACTTGATCTTGTGGTCCTCTATAGAGTCTTGGACTTGTTTCCACAGCAATTGTGGATTAGTTTGGTCCTTTCAAGGTTTGTTCTCAAGGTTGTATAGAATTGATGTAAAGTAGGGCTTATCCTGGGCTGATTTAGACCCTCTTGTAAAGCCTCTGGTATGTCTACTGAATGCCCTATGTATTGTAGTGAGTTCTCTGTCACTGAAGGGAACTCAGTGACTTCTGAATCATTTGTTTCACCCATCCCTGATACTTGTTTTTCCTCCAGTTGGCCAGCCTTCTGGGATTTTATACTGCATAAGTCAGATCTGTCTGCAGCCGGACGCTTCGTGGCTTCTTGTGATAGTTTCTAGAGTTTTTGTTCTGTAGCTTTCTTCTTTCACTTACTCTGTTTTACAAATTCTAGCCACCTTGATCTCAAAACTGGTTGGAGGCCTCACTCTTAAGAGATGGCCTTCTCTTACCAGGGCCCTCTCCTGTATTTGGCTGAGAATTTTGGGAGAAAGTCCAGACAATAATAGGAGTTATAGTTTGTTTCTTCTTTTTTGAGAAATCAAAATTTATTTTCCAACATTTGAAAACAAATACTGCTTTACTGTGCCCAGGATTTTGTTAATAACGGTAAACCCAGACCATCCTCCTCTCTCCTGCCTTGAAACAGAGGTCTCTCTGGACATTTTGCACATCACTGTAGTAATTGATAAAGTAAGTCTTTAAAGTCTCGGAGGAAGTGTTTTCACCCCTTGCTTCACACCACTCACCAGCTTCCCAGTGACATCTTTAGTAGCTCCAAATTTGTATTTAACCTACAGGTGACATAATCAATGTTTTAGGTAAAGTCAATATTTTCTTTTTCTTCAGAGGCACTTGGAAAATAGTCTGGAAGTCCATCTATAAAAGTCCAGCTATAAAATAGTAGGCCTTAGCTTCACAAATATATGGTCTGATGTGCATTTAACAAGCAACAGAGATGTGTGGGAGTTTGCATAACGTCTGAGTTGCCAAAGCATTACCTACAGTGTGCAAGAATGGAAATGCAAGTGTATGTAAGTTGATAATGTTAACAATATTGTTTTTTCTAAACAGCCTATAAAAATCTTTAAGTAAATCTAGACATCATCTACAAATTATGTAGTTTGCATTACTATAAGAATTTTCTCTCCCTTCATATATTTTCTCCAAAGTTTGGCTTTTTAATGTAAACCCCAGAGGAAGTTTTAAAACATGACTTTTCTACATATTGAAGTAAGAGAGCATGCGGTTAGCAGGCAGATAAGACAGACCTGAAAGTGAAGGGAGATCGGAGAAGAGCCATGAAGTGCCAAGGCAGCTTCATGACCGCCAACATAAGGCCAGTGACTTCATCTGAGTGTGAAGGGGCAAGAGGCTCTACAAAGACTCTGGAATATCCACTCATCGAGGGTCAAGATCGTGGAGATGGGCACTATCACACGTTTGTTTTATGGCTCTCTGGAGGACATTCATGGAGAATACAGCTCGGCGGGGCGCAGCAGCAAGCAGTCAAGAGCCGGCCGTTCCAATCCGCAGCTGGCACAGCAGTTATGATCCGCCGACACAATTCCTCAACCTAGATATCGCCTCCAAGAAAGTAAGCCCAGCCGGAGCCGAGCCCTCCCCCTCCCCCTCTCCTCCCCCCCCGCCCCCGCCTCCCCCCCCGCCCCCGCCTCCGCCCCCGCCCCCGCCCCCGCCCAGCCTAGCCTAGCCCAGCCCAGCCCAGCCCAGCCCAGCCCCTCCGCCCCGCGCCTGCGCACCGCCGCCCCACTCGCCCCGCCCTCTTGCCTCCCCCGCCCGCGTGGTCGCCGCCAACGCTGTAGGAACTGGGGGAGGACGGTGGCCCGCGCGGCTCGTCGCAGACAACGCGGCGGCGATGTCCGCGAGCCAGGCGAGTGCCGCGGCGGCAGCGGCGGGACCTCGCGCGCGGAAGGGCGGCCTGGGCTTTGGCCTCCCTTCGCTTCCCTGGAAGTGGGCTGGCGGCCAGCGCGGGAGCAGTAGCAGCAGAGGCG
>PVIR01025097.1:0-25215 GCA_004026965.1 Petromus typicus | reverse complement strand
TGTCTGGGATTACTGTGGAGAGATGGGAACTGGCTGCATTTCTCCTGATGAACAAATAAGATACATGAGATTGACCAGCATTACTGACAGCACAAGTCTAGCAAGTTTCTCAGCACAGCTGGAATTATGGGCCAGGTTTCTCTGAGCTCTCCTTTCAGCTTGTGCACATTGCATCTACTACTTACTACCAACAACTTGGAATGCCCTTCCTCCTGCTTCCCTTTTAAGATCCATAGTGAACCTATGCCTTCCATTTCCCTAAGCATCTCTTTCCTAAGTGACTTGAGAACTTAGCCCCTTTCCTGACCTCCTCATTAGACCAGACAGGCATGTTCAGAGTGGTAGGGCTGTAGACCTGACCTCCAAACTACACAAGCTGTCCTTCTTTGTGTTCCCATCCTGTTTTTATCCAACCACATAGCAAATGTAAAGAAAAGTGCACAGATCCTACATGTATAGCCTGATGAGACAATGGCAAGCAAAACCATCCACAAGATCAAGAAATTTCTAGTTCCCTAGACTCTCCTCTGTCTTCCTCCATGGACGATCCTAACTCACTTCCAGATTGATTCATCTGCTTGGGAATTTTATAAAAGTCAAATCACAGAGTCTTGATTTGTTTGTGACTTTTCTTCCTTGCTGCCTATAGCAATCGTTCATTTGTATAGTATTGCATAGTATGTCATTATAGCAAATCATAGTCATTTATTCATTTTACTGTTGACAGCCATTTTTAATTGTTCTCGCTTTGGGGCTAGCATGAATGACATCACTGTAAAGATCATTGAAGGTATTTTTTTGGAACTCGTGGATCCTAGGTTATATGTATGTTAATCTTGGTGCAAAGAGTTTCTAGGAGAGTAGAAAAATTTATAGTCCTGCTTCAATGTCTATTTTTGCAATTGCTCCTAATCTTCAGGTACCAATAACGTCTATAATTGCAAAATTTCTCTCTCCTTGTCCTTGTCCCTCTTTATCTTCCTCTCCTTCATTTTGCCTAGTACCACACTGAGATGGTGCCATGGTAAAATCTGATGGGATAATAAATAAATGAGTAATAAGCACATGTTTGTTTTCTGTTGTATTGCTTGTCGCCTCGTAGGCATGTCGAGTATTGGTGACAAGCATGGGTGGACTTTGGGGCTAGAATGCCATGATTTGGCTTCTGACCTCAGTACTCACTAACTAGTAAATTACTTCTCTGGGCTCATTCTCCCCTTTGACATCATAGCATTGTTATGGTGAATGAATAAACTGAGCATAAACTTCTTAGAACAATGTCTGACATTTTGAAAGAGCTGAGCAAGATTAGTCATTGTCCAATCCTTAAGACCCACATCTCACTGATGAGCCCAGAGCTGGAGCTGATGAAAAAGATTCTTGGGGCATTTCTGATCCATGATTCCACAGAGAAGCCATATTATGAGATTCTCTTTCCTCACATTCAGTACAGGGTGCTGTGTCTTCCCAAGGAGACAGTAGATTCCCTAAGGACAGTGACTTATTCTCCATGGCAGCAAGTTTTAGTCACATATTAATTTAGGAGTGTATTAACTGAACAAGTTCACCCTGAGCCCCTACTGAGAAAACCAAGATCACTATAGACAAATGAGTGGTGTCTCTCTCAAACTATCTCATGCAGATGGAGGCTGACTCGTCTTGGGGATACACTGGAAGTGATACGTTCTGTTCCTCCCTTAGATAACTGATAACACTACACACATGTCATCTCATCTCACATTGCTGTGCTTAGTATTTGTCATCTGTCTATTGATCTTTGCTCTTTCTCCACTTCCCTGTTCTCACCTTGTTCCCTTCACACCCACTTGTGCCTGAACTAATCTGCAACAATATTTGTTTGACAACACTCAGGACCCTTCCACCCGGGACAAATACTTATCACATTGTACCTAGTGATGAACTATAAACCAATAAACCAGATTTGTACCTTTAAAAAGTAGAACAACTCCATAATCCAGGGCTGACCTCTCTGAGTTATCTACAATTAGATGGTAGAGGCCTGGCCTACAAAGAAGTGTGTTAGGATAAAACTATAGTTGAAGTACATTTTGTTCGAGGAGGAATTCAGCTGACAATGAGAAGGAAGCTCTCCAGAGCAGCTGCCCATTAGAGCTGGCACCGGTCTTGTCTTTCGCAGTCTGTCCTGGTTGGTGGCAGGCTGGATAGGGAGCTAACGCGGGGCAGTAGCTGACTGCAGAGCCTGAGCGGTGGCTGCAGAAGGAGCGGGAAACCTCCATGCACTGCTCCACTGGCTCCTGACGTGAGGCGGTCTCCGAATACCTCTGAGGCTGGGGAAGGAGGGCACGAGGTGTCGGGAGAACCCTGGGTCTTGGAGAGGCCACAGCTTCCCCTGAGCAATTCCCTTTGCAAGTTGGGAGGATAGTGTGGGTGGAAGCACAGGTTTAGGAGTCCTTCAGATTCAGGAAACAGCAAGGTCAACTCTTTGGATTTGAGCTGATCTAATACTGAGCGCTTGTCCCACAGCACATACCACGCTGGATGAGCTGTGGGGGTGGATTCGCAGACCCAGTGCCTGTGGGGCCCTTCGAGTGCTGGTGCTGTTTCTTTCCACAGGCTTTGGATCAAGCCAGGAATGCATGTCTGCTGGTCCCTGCCTTGAGCCTGCTCTGGGAACTCCCAGGAGGCGGAAATCTGGTCAGGTCCGCTTTGGGGGAACATATGCATGCTTTACAAACATCCTGAAGCTCTTTAGTAGTGTTCTCCAGCACCAGCAGGCTACTGTCTGGATTTCCTTTCCAGTGAACTGCCCGAGTCTACCTTCCCATCCAGATCGGCAACGGGCTGTCTCCTTTGCTCACAGGCCTGTGATGTCCCAGCGCTCGGAATAGAACCTGGCCCCCGGGGAGACTGTCAAATATTTGTTAGAAGAATTACCTGTTACTTAAAGCAAACCAAATGTCCAGCTTCACAGGGCAGCCACTAAGTCTAGGGAACAGTATTTCACATTTGACTTTGCAGGAATATATGGGAAAGGATTTGTTTGAATTAATGACTGACAGTAAAATGCTTCTAGAAAAATCTGGAAATGGGTGTGTTGGCACATGCCTATAATTCCAGCTACTTGGAAGGCTGAAGCAGGAAGATTTTAAATTCAAGGCCACTCTAGGCAATTTAGTTTCAAAATAACATTTAGAAAAGGCAATGAATGGAGCTCAGGGATGGAACACTTGCCTAGCTTGCCTGTGACCCCAGATTCAAAAAATAGCCTGAGTAATGACTGTAACCCCAGCACTGGGAAGGCTGAGGCAAGAGGATCAGCATGAGTTTGAGGTCAACCTGGGTACACTGTGAGTTTAAGGCCACTCTGAACTACAAAATGAGGCCCTATCTCAGAAAACCAATAAAATGAAATGGGCTTAGATTATACATTTTTTTCTTGTCCTGCGATCCAAACTTGGGGCCTCATGCATGTTGAGTCCTCTACCACTGACATATCCCTCACCTAGGTTGGCTTTAAGACCTCGTTATACTGTCTTGGAGTCAGAACCTGCTGTTACTGGAAACAAGTCACCAGATTAAGAGATTTTAGGTCCGGCCTGGTGGTGATGCCTCTAATCCCAGCATTCAGGAGGCTCAAGTAGGACTGGTGCAAGTTCAAGGCCAACTTGGACTGTTCAGTGAGATGTTGTCTTTGCAAAAGAAAATTTCTTACAGCAACATGATATTAAGTTTTAAATGGGCCCATTATTGCTCTCTTAACCAAAACAAAGGAATACATGACACAATTTATGTAAATATTTTCAAGGTTTTATTGCAAACCATAATTGGCTTATCACACACAAAAAAGTTGTGTGGTAGGGAGGAGGGATTATACATATTATAACCATGTTAATTACAATACATTAAAATGGTGGTTTACATTACAAATAAGCCTGTAAATTTAAATATACTAGTGTTATAACCCAATGTACAGACTTCTTTATACAATACATACAATTATCAGGAATGCAAAAAAAAAAAAAAAAAAAAAAAAAAAAAAAAAAAAAAAAAAAAAAAAAAAAAAAAAAAAAAAAACAACCAAAACATAAATAATGCCCATTTTACAGGTGACATTTTAAACAATGAAAATACCAACAGCTGTGACTGACATCAGGGGCATTGGTCCATAAAAACCCTTTCTAAAAATAGAAATATTTGTAGCAGCAATGCTGTCTGTAAGCATCTGGATGCAAGTCATTGCAAGACCATTTCAATAAATTTTAGTTAATAACTATATCTTACAAAAAAAAAAAAACAGTCTACACATAAATTTATCTTCCAAATATGGAAGAAACAAACAATGTCCCACATTGTAGTGTCCTGCAAGTGTCACATTGATGCTTATGACAAAACCCACCTGCAGTCAGGCGTTATCACACTCACACCATTGCTCACGCTCCACAAGGGAAAATAAGGAACTGAAAACACTCTGCGAGAGGAAAAGCTTTGGAGCTAACACGGTCTCATCAGTAAAGGCACGTTTCAGAAGAGTCGTCACTGCAGCCCAGACAGGCCTGCGGAAGATCCTTCTTAGCCCAGCGTCTCCCTTCTCCGAGACTACCACCCCTGTTCGGGCAGTGCTCTAACGCTCAGTGGAGAGATAGCACCAGGTTGGGAAGAAGGATAGAAATGAAGACCTCACGAGCTCTCTGAGGGGAGGATGTGCTCTTCAAAAGCTTCCAGCAAACTGTGCAACGAACAGGGCTGCCCTGCCAAGCTCCCAGCAATGTGCAGTCTCGTCAAGATGTTCTGCAGCTGGCAGCGCCACGAGAAGCTGACTACAACATGTATGGACATACATTGAGCCTTCACCACTGCCCCTAAGGCTGCTCAGAGGAAAGAGTCCACGGGAGGTGCGTATGAGAAGCCTAGGAAAGCCTCGGCTGCTTCCTTCACGCTGGCCGTGATGAGAATGCTGTCGGGGGACCTGCCAATTGAGTTGGGGACAGGCTCTTCAGTGAACTCGGGATCGAAGTGTCGCAGGTCACTGGGTCCGCTCTGTGACAGGAAGAGAAAATGCACTCGGGGTCAAAAACACTCATGGGTATGCAACCAGGAAGCCTTCGAGCTTTCACACTAGAGCTCAACACTCCCACTGCACCTGTTTCGAGCACAAAACCTCAAAGGTCACATGCCCTCTAAATAAAGGAACAGCCAAGTTCACTTTTTGCTTCTGGGTACTTCAAGATGATATGCTTGAAACACCACATGACTTGTGTTAGAACCAACTTCTACATTTTCTCTTGGAAAATAATGGGTCTATGGATGAAATACCTGCCAATTTATTTCTGAAAGTCAGACCAACCACAATCCTGACTTACAAAATGCACTTCGCAGCTTAATGTGTTCAAGAGAGACAGACACTCACCACATTTGGGTTAAAGGGGGGCGTAATCTTCTTATTAATGAGATCATCCCAGTTAATTAAGGAGAAGAAGACATGATTCTTAATCTCCATCTGTTGGGAAGAGACAGATGAATGTAGACAGGCAGGCAGGGTTCACTAAAGGCAGAGAGGATGACTGTGCACCCAGGGGCCCGAGACAGGAAAGCGCTACTCACAAAGTCATCCTTGGCGCCAAGTCTCTTTGTCCGGTCCTTCTGCAGGAGGCCCTCCAGGAGGTGTCGTGCGGAATTTGTAATATTTGGTTTCAACTGGAGGGGTTTGTTCAGGATGTTGTCATACATCTCAGCTGTGTTTCGGCTATAAAAAGGAGGCTGAAAAAAGCGAGGAGATTGCTTCACATTTCAGAGGAAGTTTTGCATAGCATATATTACTAACAGGGAGAAACAAACTGTAATATACAGAATTTAATTGGACTTAAGATAGTCTCTGCCTGGGTGTTTTCTCTGCCCTTAATTTTTAAATATTTATTTTTGCAACTTTTACAAATGGGGAGGCAGCTTAGGGCAATAACCCATGGCTTTCACTAACATACAAGAAAAAAGTGAAATGGGGGCAAGAAAAATCCACTAGGTAAATTACTCCTATAATATCTAATAGGCTTCTTATCAGCTTTTGATAATCTCACCGATGATGGCAAGCCGTAAGGGCCTGGCCTGCATGTCAGCCTGTGCCCAGCTAACTTTTCTCTAGAAGGTCAATGACCCAGACAGGTCACAGGAGCAGAGGAAAAGTGCCCTGTGTGCCACTCACCAGGCCGTAGAGCATCTCATACAGGACGGCACCCAAGCACCACCAGTCCACGGTCCTGTCGTAAGGCTGCTTATGAAGCACCTCAGGTGCAAGATACTGCAAGATACAGCGGGAGAAAAGCGTTTAGAATCAGCAAAACTAAGCAGTCTCAAGGCCTGGCATGCACTTTGGGGGCTAAGCCTGGAGTCCACCTGGAGGGCATACTTCTATAGATTATTTCCTAATACAGCCTCTGTACTTTCCAGGGCTGACTGGTTCCTACATGTACTGATATTCAGGAAACAGCGCAGAAACGAGCCCGTGGTTCTCAGAACCCACAGGTGTCTTAACAGGGGATTCAAGAGACCTTCTCTGTGACATGGACTTTACCAGTGGCTAATTTGATTTAAAGCACTAGGTAGGGCCTTAGCATTTTCCATGTGACATCAAGGAAACGTCTACTTGCACTGAATTGTACTATAAACTCCCTAAGAGTTTGCTCTTCTGGCAGTTGAAGTTTACTGCACACTTCCAGGGGTGAGAGGTGGGGGGCCGGCAGCAAGTCAAGAGCTCCTACCTCAGGTGTGCCACAGAAGGTAGACGTTGTGCCATTGTGTTCAATGTTCTCCTTGCAAAGCCCGAAGTCAGTGAGGACAATATGTCCCTGGGAATCTAGCAAAATATTTTCTGGTTTCAAGTCTCTGTTAGGAAAAAAAAAAAAAAATTGTTGTACAGTTAATGTCATTTCCTAAGATCAGGAGGCACCCTCCTTAAAGATCACTGCCCAGGGTATTATAAGTATTTATATATATTGCAGGTGTACAGTGAATTTTAAAAAGTCCTCGTTCTGCTCATCTGTATCAGGCACTAACCTAGCTGGCTGGCTTCCCCTCGGCACGGGGTCAAGGCAGCCCAAATGCTGGGGCATGGAGTTTTGGGTGACCACATTGCACATAAACAGCAGTTACTCCCAGGCTCCAAAGTCTGGGGCTATGCTCCTTCCCCCCCAGGAAGGGGGCTGGCCAAGCGCTTTGACTCACCTATACACAATGTTCAAAGAGTGCAGGTAACCCAAGGCACTGGCTATCTCAGCAGCGTAGAACCGAGCCCGTGGTTCTAGGAAGCAGCGCTCCCTCTGGAGGTGGTAGAACAACTGCAAAAGACAGAACAAAGTCCATCTGAGCTGCCAAAGTACTGAATCATTCCTGACATAGATTGCTAACAAGAACAATTACAGGAAGTGGTTCTAAATAATCCTTTAACTATTTGAAATCTGCCCTCCCCATAGCATTAAACTACGAATCTAAGCACAGAGAGCCCAGGGTTGGCTTCTGCCCACACTGGCTCACCTCTCCACCATTAATGTAGTCTAGGACAAAGTACAGTTTGTCGGCAGTCTGGAAAGAGAAGTGCAGGCCCACTAGGAAAGGGTGTTTCACATTCTTCAGTAGAACGTTCCGCTCCGACATGATATGCTTCTCCTGGGAAGAAGAGAAGTGAGATTCAGCAGCGGATTTCAACTTGCCACCAAAACGCCAAGGTAAAAAGCTCAGTAAGTATCCATCCACGTCTGGCCTCAAGCTGTGAGCAGCATCTCATACCTCTTTCTTTTTCAGGATCGCTTTCTTCTGTAAAACTTTGACTGCATAAAATGCTTCTTCTGCCTTGTGTCTTGCTAGAAGAACCTGAAATTTCAATTAAAAATTATTTTCCTGCTCTCATCCAGAGAGAATGTAAAACAGTTAGATGAAAGAGTATGTTGAAAGTCTCTGCATCTGAAATTACCTTTCCAAAACTGCCTTTCCCAATCACTTTCAAGAAGTGAAAGTCAGACGGTTTAGCGTGAGGGTTGGATGACGGACCAAGGTTGATTTGCTGCGAAGGACTTGGCTGAAAAAACAATCAAACATTCTCTATTAGTATTGCCTCAGCAAAGAAAGACATCTATGATTAAGTACACGCAATGTAAAAGATTACAGCTACAGAGGACTGGGACATGTCACTCAACACTTAGCAACACATTCAAAATGAGTTTCCACCCTCGCATGCCGTTAAAATGAGTATGGAAACCGCACACAATCATGCTGCAAACAGGTGGGTTTTATGAAGCATGCCTTTAAATATACGCCAGTGACTCAAAACTTAAATACCTAAGGCCATTTGTTATGTTGCAAACTAGTAAAGCATTCCTGCCTTGATACTCATTTCTAGAAATGCTACCTTACTCCACCAATGCACATATGCGAATTCATTTATGATATTCACCCACAGATTCATCACAAGTAGAGAGTACTTACTGGAGGAGAGGGGTTGGCATTCATAAGCTCAGCCTCCTGAGGCTGGGAGATTTTCAAAATGGACTGAACTTCAGGGCTGCAGAGAATAAAGGAACAACTTTACAACTCTTAACTCGCCACTAGGGGGCACACTGAGACAAACGGAGGAATTTTGACTCAACCGTTCCCAGAGAATTCAGCATTTAAACTGAAAACACCCAAGTAAGTTACTTAAAGAAAAATAACAGTTATATAAATGACAACCCAATTAAGTATAGAAATTTGAGTTGTTCCTGGAGAAGGCGTGTTGAGTTAACACCTTGAAGAATACATCTTACATTTCCAGGACAAGTTCAAAACAAATTCATTTTAATTTTTAAAACTTAAACATAATAGAAAGAGAACAGATTTCTACCCACCCCCAGGATAAGTCTAGGGCTTCACAATGAACAGCTGATGAGAACAAGTCTTTACAAGTGGTAAATTCGACCCACACTATTTATTATTTCTCTAATGTCCCCCAAACTTACTGTTTGCATGCATAGGAGTTACTGGCAATCTTCTGAATAAAGTCGTTCAGGCCCATCCTCCTTTGTTTCATGAAAGCTGTGAATTAAAGACCAGAGAGAGAAAAAGAAACGTTTAGATGGCTTTATTAGCGTTCGAAGTCATACTCTGATCTGGGACTTTCAACGCACTTCCATTCGCGTATCCCAGAGTCAAGCTTCTTTCCTACACTCACCGATGAGAATCGCTACCATTCCCCTCATTCTAGAATAAGTGACAGCGCCTCTGGCAGCCTCGGTTTTCACGGTCATCGCCAGGAAAAGAACTAACAGAAGCTGACAACGCGAGACCGGCTTAGCCCACACTGAGGAAGATCTGCGCTGGCGCGCTTTATAAAGAGGCGGTGAGTGGAAGCCACGCCTATTTCCCCGCCCTCGCCCGAGCGAGGCCCCACCCCGGCCCCGCCCCTGGGCCCGGCAGCACTGGTCCGCATAGCGGCGGGTGGCGGGCGGCTCGTTCCTCCGCCGGCCGGCGAGCCGGGAGCGGGGCGGGGAGGGGTAGGTGCGGCGTGGCCCGCGGGGGCCCTGTACAGGGAAGGGAGAACTGATGACAGAACCCCGAGTACTTTTCCACTTTTCTTCGTTTATTGCGCCGCGCGGGGAAGTCGGCCTAGGCGCGACCCGCATCCGCCAGTCCCCGCCGCGTGGTGTGGCCCGCCGGCGGTCGGGCGCACGGTCCGCGCGGGCTCCGACCGCCGCTCCCCCCACCCCCGACCCAGATCGCGCCCAGCTGGTCCCGGGCGCGCATCGCAGGCGGAGCGGTGCCGCCCCGCAGAGCCGAGTCCCGGCCCGGCCCCGGCCCCGGCCCCAGCTCCGGCGAGCAGGCGAGCGGCGGCGCTTACCCAGTCCGCTCAGCAGGACGGACTCGCTCCGCTTCTGCGCCTCGGCCCTCTTCTTGTAGCGGGGCCGCAGCAGCGACTCGAGCCGCGCCCGGGCCAGCGCGCCCTGCGTCTCCCCCATGAGCAGCGGACGGCGGCGCGGCAGGCGACGGGACCGGCGAGCACTGACGTTTCCTTGAAGGAGCCGCCGTGACTCAGGCCGGGCAAGATTTCCTGCCCCAAGTCCCAAAACAAACAAATGGCCCTTGTGCACGGCCGAGTCGCTTCCGAAAACGCCTTTTTTGTGCTTTTGGCCAAAACCGAGCAAGGCTGAGAAGTCCCAGAACTTGGAAGAGGAGGAAGGAAGGAAAGAAAGAAGGAAAGGGGGGCAGGAATGTGTAGAGGAGGGGGCGGAAATAAAACAAGACTGCACTAACGGGGAAAAAGCGCAGTCTGCATCTCACTTTTTTTCTGAGCTAATCTCCGAGAACATTCCGTCCGTTCCGCATGTAATTTTTTTTTTTTTTGCCTTGCATTTTAATCCCCGCCATGCCCAGAACACGTGAGAGGTGCAAGGTAGGAGCAGGCTCTGCTCAGAGCCCGCCCCTCGTGACCCGCCTGCGACGCCGACTCGCCAACCTCCCCGGGGGTCTGTCCCTCCCCCGCGCTCCCTCTAGCAAACTGCAAAGTCACATAGCTCTTCCCTTCTTCCTTGCTCCTCCTTCGGTTTATCTCGCAATTGACCCAAGAGTCGTCTTAGTTTTGCTACTTTGTCTCGCAAGTTTCTCTGTAAAGAGAGACTGGCGAACTCCCGAGAGTTCAGCGGGCGGACCGCTCGGGGGAGCGCGGGGAGCGAGGCCGGCGCCTCGCAGTGACCCCGGCGCGCGGCCGCAGTCTGACCGCGGCGGGCGGGGACGCGCGCCAGTGCCGGCCGCTCCGCCTCCGACTGGGCGCCTCAGGCCGTTCGCCGGGCTAGTACCTGGCGCTCGCCGCGTCTGCCCTGCCGTGACCTCCGGCTGCCACGGCTTGGCCATTTTCGAGTTGACATACTGAAAAATACCAGCTGTCCAGCCGGGAATAGCACGCACAGCGCTTCTCCCCGGGTCTCGGGCAGGGGTTGTTCTTGCGGGCACAGCCGCCGCCCCTTTCGCCCTGATGGGATGTCTAGTCTCAAAGGCTTCTCGGTTTGCTTGGTTGAAAAGCTAGACAACGGGAGAAGGGGATGTTCATCCTGTCTGTCTTAGAGTCTGGCTGCCAGACTTTGTTTCGCATCCATTGGTAAAAAGCACTGTCGACTGACGTTAACTCTCCAACTAAAGAAAGGCGAGGCTGCAGGTCACGTTAACTGCTCCGCGTCCCATCTGCGAAGTTTGCTTAGTCTCAGAAACGCCATCTGCAGTTTTCTGCCTTTTTTTTTCCTTTCTAAAACGCCTCTCCTGTTTAGCTTCTTGTGTGCCTCCTCCCCGTGGCTAGCCCAGATCCTCCGGGGTTTCTTTATCCACCCGACCGTATTGTAGCACTCAAAGCACGAACCTTTCCAGGACGATCTTAGAGCTTCTTCCTTCATTCTGCAGGTGGAACAGGATAGGAAGGTTGGGGTGACTTTTACGAGCCAGTGGGGCTGCGGTGACCTCTGGGCTGCGGGCCTCCGAGGCTGGAAGCTCTGAGATGACAAGGGAGCGCCAGCCAGAGGCCACAGTCCTCGTTCTCTTAGGAATCCTCTTTATATAAGGGAATTTACATACAGGAAGGGAGCAAGCTACAAAGTTCAACACTGGGCCGCTTATCCCCCCCTCCCCCCCGCAACATCCTCCAGAAAATTACAGTCATCAGCGTCCTAGGTTTATTACACCCCCAGCAGGACACACAAGAAATGTAACAAGTGATTATCATCACAAATCAGTCCAGAAAAATTCAAAACACATGGGCAGGCTTGGTTTTCTCAAAGGAGCTTCGCAGCGCGCATGCCAGGAAGGCCTGGGAATTCGAGTTGGAGGGCTCGGGCTGGAGCAGAGAGGCGGCACAACCATGTATTTGTGGTCGCGACAGAAAAGGAACCGTTTAATGCACCCCGTCCTCCTCCGACCCGACTGTGCAACACTCGGAGACGGATGGGCCGTTAAACTTATCATTTAACCGAGAGAAGCAAGTTGTTGAGACTGGTTTTTTTTCCAACCGGATACCTGATGGGTGGAGCTGGCGCCCCCTGTTCTGTCCCAGCAACCTACTAAGACTTCCGAACAGGAAGTTGACACACGGCGCGGGGGGAGGGGAGGCGGAGGAACCGTGTGCGCCGCGCCGCCTAACGCAGCACCGGCTTTAGGTTGCCTTGTGGCCGCTATTCAAACACTCGATCTGTGCTTCCTTCCTGTTGCCAGCGCTTTTCTTTAGTCTAGATAGTTCTCCTACCGGGAGGGATCCGGCCCCGTCCTCCTTTCTCCCTGGTGGCGGAGCGGCCAGTTACTCCACCATGCTGAGAAAGCCTAACCTAGAGGGCGATCGTGTTCTCTGGGAGAACCACTCCAAGCGCTCGGCTCCCCCTTCTTCCCTGCGCTCCAGTGAGGCCGGGGAGGATCCCTGAACCCCTTGTGCAGGAGCAAAAAATACAGATGCCTGGAGAGCCCCTCAGCTACTCGCGTCCCAACTCGCCGCAGCACCGTCTTCTGCGTCCGCTCGCAGGAGGGACAGCAGCGAGACCGATGGAAAGATTCACCCAGATGTAACCTGCACCGAAACAAGACATTTTCTAGTGCAAGCTTGTATCTTTCCTTTTGTTTTTTGCATCCCTGAGGACTGAACCCAGGGCCCTCGCTCTGATCTACGTCCCCCCCTCCCCCCACACACACATTTTTAATTTTTTTTTTTTTTTTTTTTTTAAACAAAGTGTGCTAATTGCCCTGGTTGGTCTGGCACTTGTTGATTCCTTGCCTTGGCCTCTCAGAGTGCTGGGCTATAGATCCTAAAACCTGAAAGCTTTACTGAAGCATAATTTTTATTCAATAACAGGCTTATAAATTTATGTTTCTCAATATTTTTTTATTTCTTAATATTTTAGTAGAAATAGAAAAAATATGTTAGTAAGGACTTGGCTGTAGCCATTACGCTCCTTCACTGTGCCAGCTGCATTAGTCTTGAACACCTAAGATAGCGCTTCCGCTATCATCAGGGAAGTCGCTGCTTTGTATTTTACGGATAAACAATCCTGTGCACAGCTTAGCGTCCGCTTTGTGATTCCCTGGTTGGTGGATACGGAAGCGTTTCTGTGGAACTCCCTCAAGAAGTACACAGGAACACTAGTGCGCAGAATGTTTGCTGTGAGGAGCACTGCTGATCAGATTTTGCTGGGGGTTGTCCCAAGTCTATGTCTTGTTTTATAGTAGGCGTCAAGCCAAATGATGACAATTGAGTTTATTCATGATAACTATTAGGTACTAGAAACTAGCAACGGTGAGTATTTAAAAATGTCCATTTATAGAACACAACTTCTACAGTGATTTTCACCTTCCGTAATTGTCAAAGTTGAATTGCATGAAGAAAAATGTGATGCAGCAGATGAATGAGAACAGATTATCTATAAGCACAATGCGAAGGGTTATCAAACCACAAAACCACCTGCTTTATTTAGTGCAGGGCTTTTTAAGTGTTTTCTCTTTTTTCATAAGGACTATCCCAGCCTTCCAGAAAGTTGTGGATAGAGTCAGGAGTGGATTTGTAACAATTTTCTTTTTTATGTTCAGCAAAGTGGACCGTGGTGGAAGCTAGCAGGGACCCTTGACATGGAGGAATGAGGGGTAGGTGGGAAGCCAGCGGGTCTGCGAAAGGCTGGAAGCACCCCGGCTCTGCCTTTCGACTGCTATCGATGTCAGCTTGAACGTAATGCAATGACACCCAAATAAAATCTTTTTACAGTCATCAACCAGAAAACAGTGTACAGGGGAAGGACTAGTATACATTTCACAACTTTGTATTTGGCTCTCAGGATTTATCTGGGAAATTATGGCTGGGATACTTTCTGTACAATTATGAAAAATGATACAGTAGTCTGGATAGAAGATGAAATTGGAAAAATCCTTAAGTCAAAATCCAGTGCTGTTGGTGACTTTGTAATTGAAAGAGGGCTGCGACCTTACTGGAAACCTTAGTATTACTGGCATAGATTTGTGGTTAGGCATTTACATTTTAAAAGGCCATTTTTCAACTGAAAGAAATTAATTTGTAGTGATAAAATGTCACACACTATGACAATAAGCAGTTCACAGACTGTTGGGGTGAGAATCTCCCACTGCCTGTGGCCCCGGCCTCCTCTGCCTTCCTCCTGTCTAGGGGATTCCTTCCCGCTGTGAATCCACTGCCCTCTCAGGCCCTAACCCAGGCTTGAGGCTGTGTGCTAGACTTGGACTTTCTTAGCAGGTTTTGTCCTTCTTAGGACAAACATTTGAGGGCTGGGGAGTTAGCTCAGGGGTTCCGGCGCCTGTTTTACAAGCGCAAGGACCCGGGTTCGATCCCCGGTAACCACATACCATACTGGGTGTGGAGACTCACCCCAGCAGCAGCCAGTACCACACACCACAGTGCCGGGCGTGGTGGCTCACGCCTGTAATCCCAGCACTCAGGAGGCAGAGGCAGGAGGATTGCTGTGATGTGAGTTTGAGGCTGAGCTCAGGGCCAGCCTGAACCACAAAGCAAGACCCTGTCTCAAAAAACCTAAAAAAAAAAGAGACAAACGTGAAAGTTGGCGCTCATGGAGGTAGTATGTAGGGTTCTCTTTCACCCTCACTTTATTTACTAAGTATCAAGAGTAAATACAGCGTCTTGATTTCTGGTGGATGTCTTTTATCAAACTAAAGTAAAACCCGAAAGATTTAATTTCCTCAATGTAAGCCTCTCACCAAGGCTTTCCCATTTCTGATCCTATAATCATATAAGGAAGAAGCGATAGAGGTCAAACCACTTTAAGACAGTTTCCTGTCACTTGGCTACAAACTGCAACAGCAAAAGAAGATAAATGTAAAAGTAACCAGCAGTGGGAAAACCAGCAGCATGAATAACTGGCATCATTTTAATGTACATCAGTTGAATGAGCTTCCACTTGACCTTAACCTTGAATGTAAACTACATAGCCCTCTTCTTCCCTATACCAGGATTTGCAGGGCCTCACACAGGCCAGACAAACACTCTTTTATCATTTGTCTACAACCCCAGCCTTTTTATTTATTTATTTTCGAGACAGAATCTCCCTGTGTTACCACACTGGCATTGAACTCACAGTGATTCTCCTGCCTCAGCCTCCAGAGTGCTTCTTCCTGCCTTAGCCCAAGTGACTAGGGTTACAGGCATGTGCTGCCTTGCCTAGACCACATATCACTCGCATGTGTGATGAGACATGTCAGTGACATGTTAATTGGAGGACTTATCATGCACTGTACTCAGATACAGAAAATCTGCATCTCTATTGCCCATGCCTGCCTTCGTCTTCTCCTATGACAACCCGAACACCTTCCATGAGAGAAAGGACTCCACAGGGCTGGAGCAGTACACAGATGTGCTGTGACTGAGGTCTGCACACAGCACAGGCCACTTAGTCCATGCTGAGCCCAGGAGGCTGTGTGCCAGGAGTTCCAGGTGGACTATTGACTTTGGTCTTCAACTTTCCCATCACCATTAACCACCAAAGACAGAGCCCTGATGGTGTTGTACCAAAGAACAAACTGTGATCATGAATAAATACTTACTTATCAAGTGTTTAAAGTAAAGGCTGCAGTTTAGAGTAGACAAATTAGTAGAGAGTAAGCCAAAAACGAACAGTAAGAAGTTCTAACTGTTTGAAAGGGGTAGGAAGCAAGAGAGAACAAACACCAGCCGAAGGAGAGAGAGCTGGAAGGAGGTGAGACAAGGCCAGTGGGTGCGTAAGACGCTTTTCTAGGTCATCTGGCTTATCTTCCAGGAAAGCGAAGAGGAATAGCTCCAGCTGATCCCCGGGTCTGTTATTTTTAATCTTTCAGGTCTCTGCAGCGCATGTCCCTCTGTGGCCAACACTGTGTTGAGCCCGGGGTTAAAATGACGCCCGTGCTGGGTGCTCTCACTCTGCTGAGAAAGGGCATGGGCAGTATTTTGTTAAACACTGCTTTCCCATAGGCCAAGGTAAGCTTCACATACTATTGTCTGTTTCCCAAGGCTCCTCTATGGCTTCATTCACTAAAATAAAATCTTGGGCATGATTAACCATTTAGAGTATCTTCTTTTTGTTGTTGTTGTTGTTTTTTTGTTTTTTTTTTTTTTGAGACAGGGTCTGGCTTTTACAGTTCAGGCTGGCCCTTAGTTCGGCCTCAAACTCACATCACAGCAATCCTCCTGCCTCTGCCTCCCGAGTGCTGGGATTACAGGCGTGAGCCACCACGCCCGGCACTGTGGTAAGTGGTACTGGTTGCTGCTGGGTGTGAGTCTCCACACCCAGTATTGTTATGTGGTTACTGGGGATCGAACCCAGGTCCTTGTGTTTGCAAGACAGGCGCCGGAACCACTCAGCTATATCCCTGGCCCTAAAGTACATTTCTTTAGCCGTGACTTCTTTATACTTCACTGAAAAGAAAAATAATACCAAATCAGGTTTATTTCATTGTACACTAAAATTTATGCCATTCGATTCCTTCAGACAAGTACAGGCTTAGATTTTGAGAATGATACACAATGAGTGCTCTTCTTTCAGTTTTTAAAAAATATCTACTTGAATCATTAAACAAGCATATTGAGTAATCTTTTGTTTCTTTCCAGGAAGCTAAAGTAGCTGGGAGTGGTGGCTCCTGCCTATAATTCCAGCACTCAAGGCTGAGATAGGAAGATCACCATGGATTTAAAGCCAGCCTTCACTGCATAGTGAGTTCAAGGCCAATCTGACCCTGTCTCAAAAGAAAAAAAAAATTAAAGTAGGTACTCTTTTTGCAGAAAACCATCAATAAGTACTAACTATATAAACAACTCTGAGTCATTGCTAGGAGGGAGGGTGAGCCCCCAGGCCTTGACCTGTTCTGCTTGGACAAGTCAGTTTAGTGTCTTGTTCCACGAACCACATAGCCTCTTCTGAGTCAGAAAACATGGATCCTGTTTTTGATATTTTTTCCCCCAGTACTGGGCATCAAACTCAAGATCTTGTGCTTGCCAGGCAGTCACAGGGCCAATGAGACACATCGCTGGCCCTTGTTTTCTTTTGGTTCTTTCACTCAAATTCTCCTTCTCCTCTGCAGTAAGGTTTTCCAGAGAGACAGAACCACTAGGATAGACAAACAGATGTGCAGATAGATGTAATGGGGCACATTAAGGGGGTGTTGTGGTTTGGTGTGGTTTGTCCCCAAGGGTTCATGGAGTAGGAGTCGGTTCCCAAGGTGGTGGCACTGAGAGGCAGTATGGAACCTTTCAGATGTGGGGCTCGTGGGAGGACATAGGTCCCTGGCAGAGCTGCTC
This sequence comes from Petromus typicus, assembly GCA_004026965.1. Lineage (NCBI taxonomy): Eukaryota > Metazoa > Chordata > Mammalia > Rodentia > Petromuridae > Petromus > Petromus typicus. Next base: position 7,940 of record PVIR01025097.1, on the reverse strand, counting down.
ATCGAGAATATTAAAGTAGCTCTCTGGGACCTCTGTGCTCTCACAAGAGCAAGTTATGCAAATGTGTCACCCCCTGGCTCCTGCAGGAGCTCCCACAATCTGCCATGAGGCCAGAGCTGGCACTGGGCTGTCCAAATCTCTTAGTGGAATAAATCTGTTTTCTTTTGAAAGTTAGCCTGCTTCAGGTATACCGACTAATATAAGGGAAACAGCTCAAATGATTATGGCAGGTGAGGATTCTCAGAATAAAATGTATATAAGATAGACATTCTGATTTACTAGAAGGGAAGCTTTACATTTGTAATGATTCTCTTGCCTCAGCCTCCCAAGTACAGAGTGCTGGGATGATAGGAATGCACCACCACACTTGGCATTGTTTGTTTGTGTGAAACATGTTCTCACTGTGTAGTTCAGGCTGGCCCTGAGCTCACTATGTAGCCCAGGCTGGCCTCGAACTCACAGCAATCCTCCTGCCTCTGCCTCCCAAGTCCCAGGATTACAAGCATGAGTCACCACATCTGACCAAAAAAACCTTTTGTTAGTGCTGGGGATTTAGCTCAGTGATTCTGGCACCTCCCTTGCAAGTACAAAGTCACAAGTTTGATCCCTAGTACCAAAAGAGAAAACTTTTGTACATAAAAGGAGGATGGGGAAAAAAGAAGCAAGAAATACCATGTACTAGTACAAATTCCTTATGATGAATATTATAATCATAAGTATCTAAAGTATATCAGTGAATGATTTGCTAAAAAAAAAAAAAAAAAGTACGACCCCTTCCATGATGGAAATGTCCCCTTGTAATTAGCTTGGTCCTAGGGAGTTGGCTGATCATTCTGAGGATGGGACACTACGTTGGTCACTTCTGCTGATAGACTGGGTGCTCAGCAGTAGTCAAAGTTTGGATGGCCTTGGTAGTGGGAGCCCACTTGCTAAGCCCATGCATAACCTCCACCCCTGGCACCACGAGCCCATGAAGCAGTGACGAGGGGAGCTGGGAGAGAGGCCACCAGTGCAAGTCCTCCTCTGCACTTGGTTTTTATAGTCCTCATTTTCTGAGCTAACCCTTTTGAGTGTATGTGGACTCTCCTCTCTTCTCAACCTTTGCTGTCTTCAGAGAAACCTATCCACATACTCCTTCCTCCAATTTTTTGACACTAATTATGCAATTGGGCATCTTCCAAGTCTCTGAGCACTGAGCAAAGCAGTAGCCACAACTCATGAATCAGTGTGGTAGGCTTTCAGGTTGCAAGCGAAGGGTATAATGAAAGATACTGTCTGAAGCTGTACTCACTATGTAGCCCAGGCTAGCCTTGAACTCATAGCAATCCTCCTCCCTCTTCCTCCCAAGTGGTGATATTACAAGCATGAGTCACCATGCCTAGCTTAGTGGTATGTATTTGCTGGGGATCGAACTCAGGACCTTGTGCTTGCCAGGCAGACAGCAGCACTGTCTGCATAGTGAGTTCAAGGCCAATCTTGCTGAGGCCAATCAAGCTGAGCTAAATCCCCGACCCTTGAATGAGTATATTTGATTCCTTACAAGTAACAAGAGTCTAACTTGCTGAGCTAAATCCCTGGCCCAACAAGGGATTTTAGAAGTCTGTATATGCTTACATTTTCTTAGCAATTTTAGGCAATGAGAGAGTATGATTATTTTGTGAAATTGTCTTTTCTTTCTTTTTTTTTCTTGAGACAGGGTCTCACTTTGTAGTTCAGGCTGGCCCTGAGCTCAGCCTCCAACTTACATCACAGCAATCCTCCTGCCTCTGCCTCCCGAGTGCTGGGATTACAGGTGTGAGCAACACACCCAGAACTGTGGTGTGTGGTACTGATTGCCGATGGGTGTGAGTCTCCACACCCAGTATCATATGTGGTTTCCAGGGAATTGAACCCGGGGCCCTTGCGCTTGCAAGACAGGCCCCAGAACCACTGATCTAAATCCCCAGCCCTGAAATTGTCTTTTCTAATTTCTAATTTGTACCTTACAGATAATCATTGGAGGTATTTGATGAATATATTTCTCTCTTGGGTGTGTTTCTCCTATCTTATCTTTATACATCAGTTTTAAAACTCCAAGGCATATTTCAGGGAGCAACATAATAGAATAGTTGATAGGAGTAAATGCTTTTTTCAAAAAGCCATTGTATCTTAGGTTTTGTAAGCATCACTTTGATAGCCTAATTTCTGAGTACATCATAAAATCAGGAGCGATTTGTTTCTGAATTGTAGAGATAGAATCCTTTTAGCAAATGATATTAGGGTGGTATTCATCTTTCTGTCACAGTGAGGAATACCTGAGATAAACAACTTAGCAGAGGAGAGATTTCTTTTGGCTCACAGTGTCAGAGGCTTCAACTCATGGTCATCTGTCTCCACTGCTTTTATCCCTGAGTCAAGGCATAGTCACTTTGGTGGAAGGGTTTGGTACTGGAAAACTGTTACATCATGGCATTCAAAAAGCAGGGAATAAGGGAGAGAGATAGACAGACAGACAGACAAACAGACAAAGAGCCAGAGAGAAAGGGGCTGTGGACAAGACACATACTCCCTCACAGTCCACCCCCTTCAGCTAGGCTTCATCTCCTAACAGTCGTTCAGCTACCAGCTCATCAAGGGATTAACTGTGATTAATCCCTCAATGCTCAGAACCCCATTACTTGGCCAATGAGGGGCGTTTTCAATCTAAACCATAATACCTACTTATCCCCAAAGTACAAGTTAATATTTTTTAAATAAAATCTTATTATAGTCATTATTGGTCCAGTCACCATGTATCAACAGTAAAAATTTAATCTTTCAAAATCATCATTGTTCAATGGTTTTGAGGATTTCAGATATATTAAATCTGTGATACAGTTAGAATATATCTATGTAGATGTATAATAATGAAACACTGACTCTGCTTCATCCCATAACTTCTTTACAAAAGATAAGGATGAAATCTAAAAGATAAGCTTTTACATAAAACCACAAGAGAATTAAAAAGAAGAATGTGAACAGATGTGATCCAAAAATCAGGATCATGAATGTCTAATCTAAACTAAGTGAATATGGTCACTCAGAGAAGTGACTACTATAATGTTATTTGACATCTGTTTATAAAATTGTGGGTTTTTTTTTGAGATAGGGTCTCACTTTGTAGTTCAGGCTGGCCTTGAGCTCAGCCTCAAACTCACATCACAGCAATCCTCCTGCCTCTGCCCAGCAATCCTCCGAGTGCTGGGATTACAGGCGTGAGCCACCACGCCCGGCACTGTGGTGTGTGGTATTGACTACTGCTGGACTGAGTCTGCTTGCCCAGTATTGTTATGTGGTTTCCAGGGAATCGAACCCAGGCCCTTGTGCTTGTAAGACAGGCGCCAGAACCACTGAGCTAAATCCCTGACCCTATAAAAACATTTTTTTTTTTTTAAATTGAGACACAATCTTGCTTTTTGTAGTTCAGGCTGGCCCTGAACTCACTATGTAGCCCTAGAAAGCCTTGAACTCACATCAATCCTCCTGCCTCTGCCTCCTGAGTGCTGGGATTATAGGCGTGAGCCACCCGGCACTGTGGTGAGTGGTACTGATTGCTGAGGGTATGAGTCATCACACCAGCATTGTTGTATGTGGTTATGGTGGACTGAATTTGGGACCTTCCACTTGCAAGGCAGATGCTGGAACCACTGAGTTAAATCCCCGGCCTTGCTTATAAAGCTCTTTAAAATGACACTGTTCTCTACTCATTTAGAGAAAATGACCATTTCAGAGAAAATGTCATTTCCATCAATGATTGTCTACACTTTTACTCTTTAACACACTGTTGCTTAAAAGCTCAAAGCTTAGGCTCAAGCACATTAACATGTTAGACCATCTGAAATTCATGCTTCAAATCATGTTGTTCCTATATCTTCTTATGCATCAACATAAACCACCCAATAGGTTCTGTTCAGTAAGCCTTGCTTTTCCCAAAAGTGTTTTCTTGTCTCTCTTGACCATGCGGTAAGAACTGTACTCTCATCACTATGAGCTGCTCCTATACTCATCGCTCTTGGTCCTCTGGCTTCTGGCTTTTTTCTTGCTTATGAGAAAAAATAACCAAAAGGCCCAGATCCAGGGATATAGCTCAGTGGTTCCAGCGCCTGTCTTGCAAGCGCAAGGACCCGGGTTCGATCCCTGGTAACCACATACCATACTGGGAGTGGAGACTCACGCCCAGCAGCAACCAGTACCACATACCACAGTGCCAGGTGTGGTGGCTCACACCTGTAATCCCAGCACTTGGGAGGCAGAGACAGGAGGATTGCTGTGATGTGAGTTGGAGGCTGAGCTCAGGGCCAGCCTGAACCACAAAGCAAGACCCTGTCTCAAAAAAAAAAAAAACCAAAAACCCAAAAGGCCCATATGCACTCGCGGTCGTAGCTCCAGTGCAGTTCTCATGTACCACTCTTCTCTGCTGTCTTCTCATCTCTTCCGACCTCCCAGCTGCCTTTCTTAGGATTTTCATTCTTTTGAAGATTATAGGTTTCTCAAAAGTTCATAGGGGTGTTGTAAGATCCTCCAAGATTGCTATTTTTTTTTTTTTTTTTGGATCTTGATATGTAGTTCAGGCTGATCTCAAACTCACTGTGTAGCCCAGACTGATCTATACTCTCAACAGTCCTTTTGCCTCAGCCTCCCGAGGGCTGGCATTACAGGCAATGGGCACCACGCCAAGCTCTCTTCTTTTTCTACTTTTTTAAAAAAAATACTTTTATAGGATTAGAGTTGATATTGCACATATTAAAAACATTGAAAAGCATATTTACGTATAGATGTCCAAGAGGTACACAGCAATAATAAAGACAATAAGGATACCTAGATTGTTTCCAGGAATTATATAGAAAGTGTCTATAACATGTGACCTTGTAAGAAAATGATATTAGGGAACTGAAGATCTTATCCTTCTCCAGCAAGCCAATTATTTTTCCTCAGAAACCAATCCTTTCTGGTCAGAGAGAATTAACTGCTCTTTTTCAGGATAAGCTCAAATATCTTCTTTAAAGTTTTTAAAGGACCATCTTGCACATTCTCATGCCAGAGGCAATACTGACCCTAAGGACACACCAACAGGCAGAAAAGAACATAATCCTCCTTGAAACTTCTGCGATTTAGACCGTCCATTTTTCTAGCAAGCAATCACTGAATGCTTATACTATGTCCAGGCTATGCTCAATGCTTTTTATGCAACTTCTACTTAACCCTTATAGTGACTCTATGAAAAATGTTAAGCATCTCATATATTCTTAAGATCAGCAGTTTAAAGACATAAAGGATGGTGTGATGTACTTAGTACTGACAAGGTCAGAGAGCAGATTTAGGTGTTTCTGACAACAAAAACTCTATTTTTTAACCAGGAAAATGCAGTTTCTTCTGAATTGTGGGTTTATGTCCTAGTAACCTGATTAAAACTATCATAAATTGAATACACACACACATACATACACATATATAACATTGGATGTCATGGTACATGCCTGTAATGCTAGTACTTAAGAGGCTGAGTGCCGGGTGTGGTGGCTCACTCCTGTAATCCCAGCACTCAGGAGGCAGAGGCAGGAGGGTTGCTGTGATGTGAGTTGGAGGCTGAGCTCAGGGCCAGCCTGAACTACAAAGAGAGGCCCTCTCTCAAAAGAGAAAAAAAAGAGGCTGAAACAAGAGGATCATGAATTTGAAGCCAACCTGGATTATACAGCACATTCAAAGCCAGCCTGAATTACACAGTGAAAGCTTGTTTTAAAAAAAAAAATTACATACCTAGCTTATAGAACATCATGGCTTAGTCTAGCCTACAGAGTTTGCTTTAAATGTGCTCAAAACATTTCCACCAGCCTAGTGCTGAGCATCATGAGATAGTATCGTAGTATATACTGACAGCCCAGAAAAAGATCAAAGTTTAAAATTCAAAGTACAAGGCTTGGGATTTAGCTCAGTGGTTCCGGCACCTGTCCTGCAAGTGCAAGGACCCAGGTTCAGTCCCCAGTAACCACATATCACAGTGGCAGGCATGGTGGCTCATGCCTGTTATCCCAGTACTTGGGAGAGGCAGGAGGATTGCTGTGAGTTCAAGGCTGAGCCCAGGGCCCGCCCCTAACTACAAAGCAAGACCCTGTCTCAAAATAAATAAATAAATAAATAAATAAATAAATAAAATTCAAAGTACAGTTTTCATTGAATATCTTCTTACTCTCAAGAGTCTTATTTTTACCTTATGAAACAAGAGAAATAGAATTGAAGGAATTTCCATGCAGTTTGATATTTTAGTTCTGTCTTATTACTTTCACTCCACTGTAACATAAAAAAAAAATTCACAAAATTGGACATCATAAATCAGGGACTACCTATAATCTGCATCTTTATCTGTTCTAAATGATAGTCCTTTGCATATTTGTAGATAGTCATCATCATTTTGCCTTGTATTTTATTCATATTCTACTCATGTTTAGTCCAATTTGTCTACCTGAAATTTGCCTGCTTCTCTATAGAACCTAGAGAACTGAGCTGAAAGAGAGATGATTTAGCTCATTTTCATGGTACAGAGCCTGTATTTGCTTCATCTTCAGCTGTTCCCAGCTCTCTGGGTCCACTGGCGAGACTGCATAGCAGCTTGAATCTTATCCTTTGTTGCCTTTTCCCAAAACACTTGTGTCCAATTCAAGCTATTCTCATTGCATAGCTCCACTCTTAACTTTCTGAAGCCATAGCACGAAAATTAGAGGAGATGCCAGGAAATCTGACCTTTCCTGACTGTTTCAGCAGTTTTGATTTGCATTTAACTCTGAGCAAAGTATTTCACCTCTTCAAGCATCCTGGAGTGAACACTCGCTTTATTATTCCCCCCAGGTGATCCGAAAGATGGGGTGAGATTAGGTATGAGAGAACAATTTGAAAACTCAAGTCGGTTATGCAATTTAAAACCACAAGAACAGTACAGCCGAGCTATTAATGTAAGATTTTCCTCTAACAACCAACATTTCAATTAGTGGAAAGAGCTGATTGCCACACATTTCTGAAAAGGAGGCTCGAGGTTCAGACAGCCACATTACTCAGTGAAGTGCATTCTGATGACCCTGGCATACTTGAGCCAAGTAAATCCTTTTGTATTTTCTGTCTACTGTCATTCACACCTTCAGAAAAGAAAGGCATTTCAGAGTGGGAAATGAGTTTGACGAAAGCCTCCTCCCCTAAACGCTCGTCTCATCTCTGAGCATCCCTGTGTACCCCCAAGTCCCTCTCCCTACCCTGCTCTACCCGCATCCACCCTGCCCCCAGTTCTTAGCCACTGTCTCCTTACTTCTCAGCTCATCTTCTCTGTGAGCTTTTTCCTTTCACAAGTACCTTGTTTTCACTATTATTTATTGGTTTAATTTTCCTCACTACATGCAATTTTCAAGATGTAAAACAACTTTTCTTCAAATGTTAAAATTATACTTTAATGAAAAGAATACTTCTGTTATCAAGAACAAAACTCTAGGATACTTTTCTCTGTTTTGTCTGTGGTAAACTGCTTTTTATACTGTTAAATTCCATTTAGTCAGAGGCAGCCTTCACATTTTAAATTCATTCCTAAGGGACCGTACCTAACTTAGTACATAAACTACAGTCTGATTTAGGAATATAGTATCTTATATATGTTTTATAACAACTAGCTGCATCTCAGCCAATCATGGAAGCCCAGCTTCCACCAATCACAGGCTACCAATGGATCAAACCATGTCCAAATACAGCAAGCCTAGAGACCCATCCAATCAAACTGTTTCCTGTACCTCAGGTCCTTCTGGTCTGTACATAGTCTCTGCCAACCTGCTACCCAGCAAATCTCCCTCAGCCACTGCTGGTTCTGGAGGCTAGCAGATTGAGAATCATTCTTTGTTCAAATAAACTCAAATTTAATTTCTTTTTTTTTTTTTTTTTTTTTTTTT
>PVIR01025096.1:0-24314 GCA_004026965.1 Petromus typicus | reverse complement strand
GCACAGAAATCCAACTTGAGGACAAGCATGAGTGGTGGGAAAATGGTCAGAAATCCTGCCAGACAAGAAATTAACAGCAGAAGGTGACAGAGTCTCTTGTTCATGATGGTGGTGTAATGCAGGGGCTTGCAGATGGCCACATAGCGATCATAGGACATGGCCGTGAGAAGGAAAAACTCAGACACACCCAAGGAGATGAAGAAAAAGAGTTGAGCCAGACAGTTGTTGTAGGAAATGGTTTTGACTTTAGTAATTATCGAGCACAAAAATCTGGGGATGGAGACGCTTGTGAATGTAATTTCTAAGAAGGAGAAATTGCGGAGGAAGAAATACATAGGAGTCTTCAACTGGGAATCTAACAAGGTGAGAATGATGATGGTTAGGTTTCCAGTGATGCTTAAGATGTAAGTTATAAATAAAAAGATAAAAATGACAATCTGAAGTTTTGGGTTGTCTGATATACCCAAAAGAACAAACTCAGTCATCATTGTGTGGTTTCTCATATTGATTTTCTTCTTTCAACAGAATCTATTGCTGAAAAATGAAACAAAAATGTGAAGGAATTACAGTATTTCATAGGATAGATAATACCTTCAGTAAAATGAAGAAATGAGCCCTTATACCTATAAGAATATTTGCAATGTCTACTCCTTCATACCGCAAAAAAAAATCTTTTATTCCCTGAACATGTATAAAATTCTTTCATTGGTAGTTTAAAATTAAAATCATGTTATGTAAACATATTGTATTTACTATATACCTTTGAATTGTGGCTTTCTACAGTAACATTTATTTACTGTATCCCTATTTTGCATATTCAGGATCTCTTCTCCAACTTCCAATAGTGTATATCTTAGAAATGAAGCATGTTTTTATTTTAATCTATTGCCATTTACAAATTTATGCAATGTATTAATGGAAATTTATGGCCTAATTACAGTGACAGCCTCATGCATATCCGTTCTTCTAAGCATGATTATGAAAATACATGTTGTCTTGGTTAAAAACAAGAGTAGATTTCATGTATTGATAAGAAAAAATGCCAGAGAAATTAATGAAAACACACAAGCCAGAGTAAAATAATATAATTCTACAGCCTACTGCTGTATTTACATCATTTTTATGTCCGCTGTTTAACAATTTACCATTTTTTATTATATTCAGCTTGTCATTTTATAATTAAGTTCTTCTAAGGATAAGAAGAAGATCATAATGGAAGTTTTTGATGCCAAAATATACAATTGCCTTCCACCTGAAAAAATAAAAAAATTCCCATAGAATTTACTTTATAGAATCCACAAAGTTCTAAACTATAACCTTGAAGACTTCTACCTCTCCTACCCTGTCCTTTACATGAGCAGGCAGTCCCTATCTGTAATGTAAATACTCAGTTTCCATACCATGAACTGTATGGTTCAGCAAATGATGAGCAATAAACTTGATATTATGATTTTTTTTCTAAAAATCAACATTACTTCTCTTTAGGGATATATTTTTCATTAATATATTAAAAAACAATATATTAAATGATAGGATGTTGGTGTGGTTGGAAAATAACTGGAGCATGTTAAAGTTGGTAGTTATAAATATGTTGACATGGCAATTGATGGATTCCTGTATTTTTAAAATAAAATAAACTTGGATAACAGAAAAATCCATTTACTGACTAATATTAAATGTATTTTCTGATGTGTCTGATTATACCTATCAGAAGAATAATCCTACATTTTATTGATTTACTTAAAATATTAATGTTTTATATTCATAATTTGGGATTTTTATTGTTTAAATTAATCTCTTTTCAGCTTTTAACATAAAAGCTTCTCATATAGAGATCACACAAACTAAGATTTTTTAGCAGAGTTGGCTAAAAATAAAAACAAATTTCTCTTTTATTTGTTTATATCTTTCAACACAAATAGAAACATTGCTCTGACATGAACTCCAAAACTCAATATTGTAATCCTGTAAATTTCCTGGGATTACTACTTTACAATTAAGTTAAAATATTCAGAAGTATCTAGATAGATAAAGACCAAATAGTACAGGAAAAGAACATACATTTACCTTCTCTTCTTACTGTGCCAGTCACCAAGAAACTAGATTGAAGAAAAGAAGGACAAGAGCAGAGCAACGTCATGAGATGCAGAGATGCCATGACATGTTTATCCAAAAAGCCAAGCCCTAGAATGAAGTGAAAGCAAATGCACACCATGAAGCTGGTCCAACTAGCTGGGTTTCTTCTGGCTATACTAGTATACACTTGGACTCCATAGATACACAAGGGATAACTTGTCCTTAATTCCTTGGGGTGGGTTAAAATCAAAATGAACTATCTCAATGTAGAGCCTTCTTTGAGAGAGATTTTATTTATTTTCATGTCTCTGGCAGCAAAGAGCAGCATAAATAAGTGAAATATTTAAAATATGCTAAATATGTTTTTGGATATGTAGATACTCACAAATGGATGTTGATTTCTCTGTAATGCAGGGTGTGGAACTGACTCATTATGTAAAGTAGATTGAAGAGATGCATAAATAATGACCATGACAAAAGCCAGTGTCGCACCACAGGGAGACACACTGGAACAAAGATATCCACAATGGCTACAGAATATTTCTGTCCTGATCATGATTCAATCAATAGCACAAAGAAACACCTGAGAAAAAAGAAGCAATGTGCTCCAAGAACTCTTAACTCCCTGCAGATGACCTAGGGGAATGAAGTAAATAATATAGGCAAAGAACTGAAACAAGTCCTTCAGATTCCAAATCTAAAGTCAGCAGAAAAAAAAAAAAAGAAATAATAAAGGTCAGAGTCAAATGAATGAAATAGAATCTAAAAATAATAATAATAATAATGCAAAGAAACAATGAAACAAAGTTACTTATTTGAAATTATAAATGAGATTTTAAAATTCTCAGTCAAACTAACCAAAAGAAAATGAATAACCAATCGATAAAATTCATGATGAAAATGGAACCATTTCAACATATACCACTGGAATCTAGATGTTCATTGGGGACAATTTAGAAAGGCTGTATTCCAATAAACTGGAAAATCTGAACAAAATAGATAAATTTCTCAATATATAAGACATATAAAATTGAACTAATAAAATACAATAACACAGAAATAAGTCAATAAAAAGCAATGGACTCAAAGCAGCAATAAGAATTTATCAACAAAAAAAAAAGATCAGAATGGATGGATTCACTGCTGAGTTTTATCAGGTCTTTAACAAATGAACACTCATGGTCATCAAACTACTTTCTGCAGTATAAACACAAGGATTGGTCCCAAGTTCATTGTATGAAGTCAGTGTCACCTTGAAAACAAAATAAGGACACAATGAAAAAAAAAACTGTAAAGCAATATGCTTGATGAACAGTCTCAAAATTATCAGTATAGCTCTTGCAACTAAAAATCAACAACACATTAAAAACATCAAAACACCATGATCAGATTGGTCTCACACCAGGGATGGAAGGATGATTTGATTTATGCAAATCAACAAAAGTAATACAACTCATCAGTAGAATAAAGGATAAAAAACCACATGATCATTTCAACAGGTGTGGAAAAAGCCTTTGAGAAAATTCAGTATAAGTCTTGATAAAACTAGATTCAGAAAGATTATATTTGAACCTAATACAGGTGATATAAAATGAGTCCAATGTCAACATTATAGAGACAAAGGGAAAATTGAAAGTATTTTCTCTAATATCATAAATGAGACAAGGGTGTTCACTCTTATCAATCCTTTCAATATGATACTTGAAATTTTTCCAGAGCACTTTGGAAAGAAATAATAATAAAGATACAGATAGGAAACATAAACATAAAATTATCACTGTTTGCAGATGATATGATTCTAAGTGCAGATGACCTCAAGATTCCACATAAAGGCTTTTAGATTTGATAAATAAATTCAGCAAAGTAACAAGATACAGTCATCATACAAAAACATAGCTTCTTTATATATCAGTAATGAAATTAGAAAAAACTTTCATCCATAATAACTTTAAGAAATCATAAAAACAAACAAAAAAGTAAGAGCAAATTGAAGCAAGAAAGTGAAACAGTTCTCAAGGAAAATTATAAAACACTAAAGTAAAACATTGAGCAAAACTCTATAGTATGGGAAACACATAAAAGACCATGCTATCAAAAGTAATTACATGAGAACCAGCAGAAGGAATCAACAAAAGGGAACTCATCCTATTAAAATGCTTCTGCACAGCAAGAGAAACCACTGGCACAGTGAAAGGATAACCAACAATTTGGGGGAAAAAATTGACAACTGTTGCTCAAAGAGCTACTATCTAGAATATATAAAGAGCTGGAAAAAAATCAGCCTCATCCCAAATTTAAAGACCCAAATAAAAAATGGGCATCTAAAATGAAAAAACACTTTTCAGGGGAAGAAGTAAAGGCAGCTAAGAAACATATGAAGAAATGTTCAACATCAACATCTCAGTCATTTGAGAGATGAAGATGAAAACAACATTGAGATTCCATCTCACCCCACAAAGAATAGCTGCTATCTCAAAATTAACCATAACCGATGTTAGTGGGGCTGTGCGGAGAAAGGAACCCTTCTCCATCGTCAGTGGGAGTGTAGACTGGTATAGCCACTGTGAAGATCAGTGTGGAGGTTCCTCAGAAAACTAAGATTAGAGGTCCTTTTTTTCATCTCTGTTATTCCTCTGTTAGGTATATACATGAAAGAATTAAATGATACATACCAATATATGCACCCATTTTCATAGCAGTTCGGTTTGTGATATCTAAATCTTGGAAACAACCCAAATGCCCATCAACCAGGGACTGGATAAAGACAATGTAGGGGGGGGGTTGTTGTTGTTTTATAAAATGGAGCATTACTTTGCCATAAAGAATGATGTTTCTGTCATTTATACTCAAATGAATATATCTTGAGGACATAATCATAAGTGAAATAAATAGGCCACAGATGTGTAAATACCATGTCTTTTGTCTGGTATGAAATACTGAAGATATAAAGGAGTTGTAGAGTGTATGACAGATACTGTGAAATAAAATATATTCAAAGGGTAAAGAGGGTAAGGGAATACAAAATGGAAAAAAAATGTGATGGTAAAAAAGGAAACAAGGCTTATGTATACAAGGGGTGGGAGGATGTAGGGTGGGCAGAGGAATGAGAAAAAAAGATGTTATGCCATACACTGGTACAAATTTTCATTGTTGATTGTGATCATGATGTGTATATAAAATGTACTAATAAAATTAATTTATTAAAAAAGTGATTACAAATTCAGTGAAACTTTCAAAAAATAATAATAGCCATATCACACAGAATGAGAAAAAATCCTAAAAGTCGCATAAAAGACAAAAATTTCTCAAATACCCAGAGCAATCCTTGGCTTAAAAAATTATTGTGGAGGTACCGGAGCCATTATAACAAAAACAGCACTGTGTTGAATACAAAGAGGTCTTCAAACCAACAAAATACAGCACAGAACCAGAGTTAAATATAAGATCTAAAGCTCTGAAAGCACTAGAAAAAAAGATATAGAGAAATATTTTCAAGGAAACGATTTCCTGAATAAGATTTCTGCTACTCAGGAAATGACAGCGATGATGAACACATTTGGTCAAATCAAATTAAAAAGATTTGCACAGCAAGGAAATAATGAACTAAGAGTGAAGATCTAGGCTACAGAACAGGAGGACATATTTGCCATCTACTCTTCTGAAGGATGATTATATCTAGCACATATAAGAACTTTTAAAAAATGCCGGTAGAACAAATAACCCATTCAAAAATAAGCATAATAACTGAAGAGTGGAGGCTGTGGCAAGAAGATCACAAGGTTGAGCCTCACCCAGGCAACTTAACATCCTGTTTCAAAATAAAAACAAAACTAAAGAGTTGGAGCAAGTAGTTCACTATGAGAGCATTGGTTCAATCCCTAGCCCCTAAAAAAAAATCGTGAAGTCTTACAGTATATAATAATATATATATAATTATATATATAATATATAGTGTCAGTAATTACTATCATGTATTGGAAGATTAAATATATCATTGAATATAAAAAATAAGAGCTGAAGAGACAATTTTTAGAGAAACAGTCAGTGTCCAATAATTACATGAGATAATGTTGCACATCTTTATAGCCATCAGGTAAAAGCTCATCAAAACTACAATGAGGTTCTGTCTGAACCCAGTTAGAGTAGCTATTGCCAAGGAGAAGAAAGTGATAAATACTGATGAGTTTATGCAGAAGATGAGAGACCCCTACTCTGTTGGTGGGAATGTAAATTAGGACAGCCACTATGAAAACCATATGCAAAGTTTCTCAAGGAACTAACAATAAAACTAGTCTATGGTTCAGCTGTACCACTTCTTGGTACATAACACCCAATGATTTAAAGTCAGCACACTGTAGAAATGCCTGGATTCTGATGTTCACTGTGGCACAATAGTTAGGATATGGATCAGCAGAAGTGGTTGTCAATGGATGAATAGATAAAATATTCTATGATATGCAATGGAGTGTTATTTAGTCATAATGAGGAAATCATGTCATTTACAGAAAGATGGATGCAACAAGAGATCATAATATGAAGTGAAGTCTAATTTAGAAAGAAAAATATCATGTTCTGTTACATGTGGAATTTAGAAAAACTCACAAAAGAATGTTATGAAGGGAAAGAAGACAAGGATTAGAAGGAGAGAATGTAAGGGCAATTTACTAAGGAGATGTATACAATCAAAGCATGTCACATACTTGATAAAATATTGTATATGTCATGATTTTAAAAAACTTAAGCTTTATAAGAATTCAGCTCACATATTAGTAATTTATATTATTATAGAATTCAATGCTTAATTTTAATCTGCATTGTTGTTAATTTATTTTAAAGCTCAATTGTTGCAGTAAGGAAAGGTTTATTGACCTTTAGTTAATAAACTAAAGCTTAGGTACTGATTCTGACTTGTATAGTCCCACTTCTGCAACACCGAGTATGTCCACCATGCTCCTTCTATGTTCTCTTTCTGTCTCTCTGCTCTCTCTCTTCCATTCTTTCTATGAGAAACAGTCTTAACAGTCTAATTGCCTCAGTAACTCAATCATAACTTCTGAATCTGTAATTCCTTAATGGAAATTAAGGAGTCAAAACAAGTCTTACTTTTCTAGATCTTTATTCCCTTTTTACTGGTCTGACAGTTCTTTATATTTTGCAGTCCTTCTGATTGTTTCCATGCATGATCATAGTACTCTCAAAAAGTATTTTTCTAATAATGGTGTTAATTATATTTCCTAATAAATTAGGTAGAGGAAACTCATCTAGTTATTTTTCTGAGAATGACAGATAATTGTGTATAGGTTGTATATCTGTTCTTATGGTTTTACATTATGTATATATTTTCCTAGCTAGTTAATTTTTTCTTTCAGAACTTTGAATGTATCATCACACTCTATTGTGTCCTAAGAAATCTACTGATTAATTATCACTGTGGTTTTTGTTCAAGAAACATGTTCTTTTTTTCTCACTTCTTTTAAAATTATTTCTCTTCAAGTCTTGATAATTTTGCAAAATATGTCTTGGTAATGTTTTGTGATTTTTTTTCTCTTATGGTATGTGTGCAAAGTAGTCCCAAAACTTTTAACATGAGGAAGAATTGCTTTATAGCCAGTGCAGTAAAATGTGAAACAGATTGGTTAAAGAGTGTGGGGATCCTGGGAAGCAGATGCAGCCAGAATCCTCATGGCAAACTCCAGTACCCCATAAACCCCATAGCAAAAGGATTATCAACAACAACAAAACAAACTCAAGACCCTACACCGTCCTCCTTTTAAATATTTTCTATTTCACAATATCAACTATACATACTACAACTCATTTACAACTTCATTTTCTCATCAGAGAAAAGATATGCTATTTACACATCTGTGACCTGTTTATTTAGCTTATGAGGACGTCCTCAAGGTACATACATTTAAGTATGAATGACTCAATCTTATCATTTTTAATGACAGAATAATACTCCATTCTATAAAAGAACCACATCTTCTTTATCCACTCTCCAGTTGATGGACATTTGGGTTGTTTCCAAGCTTTGGCAGTCCCAAACTGAACTGCTATAAACATGGGTGCACATATGTCGCTGTGATATGAATCTTTTAATTCTTTTGTGTATATAATTAGCAGAGCGATGGCCAGGTCAAATGGGACCTCGAATCCTAGCTTTTTGAGGAATCTTCATACTGATTTCCACAGAAGTTGTATGAGTCTACATTCCCACCAACAGTGGAGGAGGGTTCCTTTTTCTCCACAGCCTTACCAACAGTTGTTGCTGGCTAATTCTGAAACAGCAGCCATTCTTTGTGGAGTGAGATGAAATCTCAGTTTCAAGATCAGTAAAAAGACAAGGATCTCTTTCCTTTAGAAATTAACATCATTCTCAATCCCAAGAGAGTGTGATATGAGACTATCCAAAAACTTGTTACTTGTGTTGTCCACCAATGGATGCCTTTGCAGTTTAGGAAGTGAACAGCAAAACTACTCTAAGTGGATTTGCAAAGCACTAAGTGTTTAAATATAAGAGAAAATAATATAAAACATTAGGCACTTGTAATGAATAACAGGGGTATGATATGGTGTGTGTGTGTGTGTGTCTGTGTGTGTGTGTGTACATGTGAAGTATTATTTATGTGTCTCAGAGATATAGAGAAGACTGCTTTGGAGGAGAATAGGTTTTATTATGATACAGACAATGCCTATGATACCTTATGACATTCCATTATTCTGAATTTCCCCTCACCCAAGATGCAATGCCCTTCCAAATACAATAGTAAATACTCACTTCTTTCCACTAGGAAACAGAATATATCCATTTGCAATAGGAGAATGGAAGTGAAACTATTTTCAGCTTCTAATTTCAGTGATGTTTAGTCTCTGAGTTTAAAACCACTAAGTATATAATTTCCAGTTGTAATTTTACTCCAGATTTTTATTCTCACTGTTTTAAAGCTCAGGATTTAGGAATAATTTGATTGGAATGATCATTTCAATAAAATAATACAACAAGCTTTTAATGAAATGACAGAAATGTTGGTAAAAAACTACCAGAGTTTAATATATAGAAAAACAATTTGTATAACAGTTATTTTATCGTAGATTCGCAAATGTGTATATATACTCTCACACACAATTACATGATTATTTGCCAAGGACTAGTGAATAATATATCTATTTGATTGTGTACTAGATAAAGAGTCAATTCTTTGTTATCAAATTTAGTTAGTACACTGTCTTTCCATTTCAAGTATTTTACTGATAACCTTTCTTAGACACTGATGAGAAGAATATCAAAGATTTCCCACTAGTGGATAGCATATTAAATAAGCATTTAAACTATAACAACATCAAATATTTCTCAGGACCTCTGGGTTCAAGCTATCCATATTTATGTCAATAGGATTTAAATTGGTTTTCATTAATATTTATTCAGATGACTTTATGTGGGTGCAAGGATCCATGGAATACTGAGCACTGCTCAAAGGCTTAAATTATAGTCATAACTGCTAAAACTGCAATAAATTCACACCAAATAAATCACTTTGGATGTAGGATGAATTTCTCAGAGCAATTTAACATATGCATATTTTTATCAAAGTTTATCTACATTAATAAAGTATTACTGAGTAGTGTCTAGATATGCACCAAATGATTACCAGTAGTACTTAAAAATTCAATGTTCATGACCAATAAATAATGCCAAAACAAATAATTGACTTATATGTTACTGAATTATGTTATAAGATACTAAAAGGGAATACTGTTTGGAACACAAGTCTATAAAAGAAGCATTGGTATCTTTTATGACCATTTTAAAGGAAGTATTTTTGGATTACAAATCACTAAAAAATTGACGCCCTTCTGGCCAGTGAAATTTGACAACAAAAAGAGCTACAGAAGTAGCAACAAAAAGAGGTTAAAATTGCTTAGAGTACAATATTAATCTGTGTGTATTTTTTGTTTTGATTCTTTAGAAACTTGGGCAACTTAATTGTAAGAGCAAATAAAGAGCTTCATACTACCCACGTAAAACATATATGTTCATGGTAGTGAGTTTATACTAAAAAGCATATTGTGTACTCATTTAACTTATAAAACTAAGTAAACAAACAGAAAGAAATAGTAACATTGATTTATTGTATTCGGTTTAAATAATGAGTAATGAAAAATATTTAACTCGTGTTTTTTAAAAAATCACATTTACTGGGCTAGAGATTTAGCTCAGTGGTTATGGTGCTTGCCTTCCAAGTGCAAGGTCCCAAGTTCATTCCCCGGTAACCACATACCACAATGCCTGGCATGGTAGTTCAGGCTCATCAGCAATCAGTACCACACACTGGTACTGATGTGGTACTGGTGTGGTGTGTGGTGGCTCACTCCGGTGATCCCAGCACTCAAGAGGCAGAGGCAGGAGGATTTCTGTGAGTTCAAGGCTCACCTGGGCGACATAGTGAGTTCAGGTTCAGCCTGAACGCCAACATGAGACCCTGTCCCCAAAATAAATCACATTTATGAACACCTTTGCACATATATTCTTTTTTAAAAATTGACTTTATTGGTACATTTTATACATGTACTGTGATTATGTTCAACATGTACAGGTACAAACCTGTACATGACACATCTTGATTCTCAGTTTCCTCTTTCCCCTGCTCTCCCTATAACCCCCACGCCATATGCATAAGCTTTTCTCCCTTTTTTATTAAAAAGTTTTTCCTTCCCTTCTTTACTTTCCACTACCTACCCTTTCCCTTTTCCTTTTGCACATTTCTTTCTGTTTCATATTACCTATCATACATTTTGGCATTCATTTACACCTTCAGTTTGAAAAACTAGAAAAAAATATATGGCATTTACACATTGGGGTCCTATTTATTTCACTACTGTATATGTCCTTAAGGTACATCCATTTGAGTACAATTGTCTCTAATTTATTATTCTTTGTGGCTGAATAATACCCTATTTTATTTTTTAAAAAACATATCTTCTTTATCAAGTTGTTGATGGACATTTGGGCTGTTTCTGAGATTTAGCTATTAGAAACTGAGGTGCTATAAACATGGGTGCACATATGTCGCTGTGGTATGATCCTTTTAATTTTTCCATGTATATATCTAGCAGGGGAATAGGAGAGTCAAGAGACCTCAAGTCCTAGTTTTTTTAGGAATCTTCACACTGATCTCCACATTGGTTGTGCCAGTCGACATTCCTACCAACAGCACATAAGAGTTAATTTCTTCTAACACCACAGTCATTGGTGGTTGATTGATTTTGTGATAGCAGCCATTCTTTGTGAAGTAAAATGGAATCTCAGTGTTGTTTTCATCTGCATCTCTCAAATGACTAGTGACGTTGAACATTTCTTCATATGTTTCTTAGCTGCCTTTATTTCATCTAAAAAATTTCTGTGCATTTCAGATGCCCACTTTTGAAATAGGTCTTTAAATTTGGGTGCCTGATTTTTAAAGTTCTTTACATACTCTAGGTAATATTCCTTTGCCTGAGGAGCAGCTTATAATTTGTTTCCATCTTGTAGGTTTTCTGTTAGCTCTTCTGGTAGTTTCTCTTTCTGTGCAGAAGCTTCTTAATAAGATGAGACCCCAATTATTGATTATTTTTGTTACTTCCTGTCCTGCTGAAGTTCTGTTCCTAAACTTTTCCCCAATTCCAAAGTCTCCAAAAGGTCTAACTAACTTATTTTCCAGAAGGTTTAGTGGTGCTGTTTTAATATTTAGCATTCTAATCCACTTTAATGAGCATAAATTAATGCAATAGAAAAGAAGAGAGTGATACAAAAAAATCAATGAGTCTAGTAGTTGGTTCTTGAAAGAACAATTAAAATTGACAAACCCTTAGCCAACCTTAGCAAACAAAAGAAGGAAAAGGCTCAAATTCGAACAGTGAATGAATAGAGGGAAATCTCCATAGATTTAGCAGCAATCTCCATAGATCTAGCAGAAACTCAGAGAATAATAAGCACCTACTTTGAGAACTTATACATCAATAATATGGAAAATACAGAAGAAATGGATAGATCCTTACTCATATATAAATTTACAAAGCTGAACAAAGAAGATGTAAAAATGCTAAACACCCCAATATCAATTTCTCCAATTGAAAATTTTAAAAAATCTAATGGCAAAGATATAGTGGTCCTGATGGCTTCGCTGCTAAATTCTGCAAGAATTTTAGAGAAGAACTAATGTCACTAATTCTCAAACACTAATTAAATTGAAAGGAAAGCTGTGGTTCTTCTACAGAATGGAGTACTACTCTGCCATAAAAAACGATAAGTTTGAATCGTTTCTACTTAAATGGACATACCTTGAGGATATCCTCATAAGTGAAATAAATAGGGCACAGATAGGTACATATCGCATCTTTTCTCTGGTATGAGAAAATGAAGATGTAAATGAGTCCTAGCATTGTATGTTATATATTGTGATATAGAAAATGCTCAATGTAAAATAAGGTGAAAGTGGACAATGTTGAGATTGTAACAAAAAAGTAAGGAAACAAATTTTATGTATATGGGGGGGGTGGTAGGGTGGGTAGGGCTATGGGAAAAAATGAGAATTAAGTTGTGTCTTATACTGGTACAAATCCCCATTATGGAGTGCAATCATGATGTGTATATTTAATGTACCAATAAAGATTATTAAAAAAATTGAAAGGAAAGAAATATTACCAAATTCATTCCTGGAAGCAATCATTACATTGATTCCAAAAACAGAGAAAGACCCAACCAAAAAAAATAAAAGTACAGTCCAACCTTCCTAATGAACACAGATGTAAAAAATCCTCAATAAGACAC
The DNA here is from genome assembly GCA_004026965.1 of Petromus typicus. Lineage (NCBI taxonomy): Eukaryota > Metazoa > Chordata > Mammalia > Rodentia > Petromuridae > Petromus > Petromus typicus. The sequence goes on along the minus strand of PVIR01025096.1, from coordinate 11,428 downwards.
TGGCAAACAAATTACAGAGGATCACCAAGAGAATCACACACTCTCACCAAGTTGGATTCATCCCAAGGATGCAAAACTGGTTCAATATAGGTAAATCAATATGTGTAATACACTACATTAACAGACTCAAGGACAAAGAGCATACAGTCTTCTCAACAGTTGCAGAAAAGGAATTTGACAAAATCCAGTACTCATTCCTGATCAATATCCTACAAAGAGTTGGAATAGATTGTCTTTCTCTGAAACTGATAAAAACTATTTATGGAAAAACAGTAGCCAGAGTCATACTCAAGGATTAAAAAATGAAACATTTCATGCTAAGATCAGGAACAAGACAAGGATGTCTACAATCATCACTCCTGTTCAATATAGTTTTGAAAACATTAGCCACAGCAATTAAAAAAGAATAATAAATAAATAAATAAATAAATAAATATAGCCCAAGAAGAAGTTAAACTGCCATTAATTGCTGATGACATGATACTCTACATAGAAGATTCTAAAAACTTAGCCAAATGACTACTGGATTTTATTGTCAGATTTAGTAGTGTAGCTGAATACAAGGTCAATGCTCAAAAATCAATAGTCTTTGTATACAAAAACAACAGAATTATTGAGAGAAACATTTTGTAAACAATTCCTTTCAAAAGAGCATCCAAAAAAGTGAAGTATCTAGAAATCAGTCTAACAAAGGAGGTCAAAGATCTCTACTCTGAAAACTATAGTATTCTTAAAAGGAAGATTGGAGAGGATATCAGAAAGTAGAAAGACATGCCTTGATCCTGGGTAGGAAGAACCAATACCATCAAAAGGTCTATACTCCACAACTACTATATAGATTCAATGCAATACTGATTGAAATTCCAAGGGCATATTTTACAAAGCTAGAGAAAAAAATCCAAAGATTCATCTGGAATCATAAGAGACCTAGAATAGTAAAAGCAATTCTAGGCAACAAGGATATGGTGGGGGTATCACAATCTCCAACTTGAAACTATACCACTGTGAAAAAACAGCATGGTACTGGCAAAGTAACAGACCCAAGGATCAGTGGAACAGACTAGAAGATCCAGAAACAACCCCAGATATACTAAGTCACCTCATCTTCAACAAAGGAGCCAAACGCCTTTAGTGGAGAAAAGATAGCCTCTTTAACAAACGATGTTAGAAAAACTGGGTTTCAACTTGCCAAAGATTAAAGCTAGATCTGTCTCTTTCTCCATGCATCAAATATATTCTTGAGACAATCATTGACAGTCTCTTACTGCCTGATTAATTATATTCAGTTTTTTTATCATTGTCGTGTTTTCCTGAGGATCAGTGGAGTAGATTAGAAGATCCAGAAACCACTCCAGATACACTCAGTCACCTCATCTTTGACAAAGGAACCAAAAATCCTCAATAGAGGAAAGATAGCTTGTTTAACAAATGGTGCTGGAAAAACTGAGTTGTAACTTGACAAAGACAAAAGTTATACCTATCTCTTTCACCATGTACCATGATTTGTATTTTTGATCCAGTGTCTGTCAGACACACAGCTCTAGCTAAAGGCTGTAGAAATCTTTCTACTGAATAGAGTATGAAATAAATGAGAGAAAAATAATTATTAAGATAAAACGTTTATGTTCAAACCAAGTCTTTATCTAACACACATGTATTTTACCATCTTTCACTATCATAAACAGTTACACCAAATTCTTCTAGATAGTACAATTCTAGCTTTTACTGATCATGTGCTATCTCTATCCCTTTCATTTATTTGCCAATTGGAGGCTCAAAGACAAGTGTTCATTTACTCAGTCTGATTCATTCTTTAACCCCATTTCCAGCGGTCAGCTCTAGTTAGTAGCAGAGCAGTGAGATCAGTATTAACCCTTCCCATATCTTCTGTGAAGCAAATCTTTATGGATATGAGAATATATGAATCTAGAGGGCAATAAGGTTTAGCATTGTGTTTTATACTGCTTCTCCCAAAAAATTAAATTTTACTATTCTCCAAAGATTCACAAAAAGAGTGACCATGACATAGGAGATGATCACTAAATGTAGTCAGATAGAATAATGATTAAACAATCAAATGTTCTGACGGCAAGTTCTCTTTTGCACAGTTGCACTGAAAATCATAGGAAAAATATCCAAGTGTCCCATGAAAGCATCAGATTTGGTACATGCTGCCAGAGGGGTCATAAAGTCTTGGCTAAAGCCTCTGCAAAACAGCAAATGTTTTCTCGCCTTGGGCTGAACTAAGTGATTTGTCCAAGGAGGATCCTGTGAGTTACCCTGTGAAAGGCCTCTTTCACTTCCTTGTTCCTCAACGTGTAGATGACAGGATTCAGAGCAGGTGTGACCACCGTGCACATGAGTGCAGTGGCCTTGTCTGTGTCTGGAGTGTTCACAGTCTTGGGTTGCAGATAAGTGAACAAGGCTGTGCCATAGAACAAAGAGACAACCAGGATGTGGGAGGAACACGTGGAGAAAGCTTTGTGTCTGCCAGCTGCTGAGGGGATTCTGAAGATGGTCACAAGAACACGCACATAGGAGCAAAGAATGAGGAGACAGGGACCCATGATAAAGGCCACAGAAAGGAAAAAAACACAATCTCAAGGTGGGAAGTATCCACACAAGCCAGTTTCACGACAGGCATGATGTCACAAAAGAAGTGCTCAATCTTTCCTGTCCCACAGAAGGGTAGCAAGAAGATCCAGGTGATCTGAGCTGATTCCACCACACCTCCAGTGATCCATGATGCCTCGGCCAGTTTCAAACAGACAGAAGGGCTCATCCGGAGTGTTTAGTGCAGCGGTTAGCAGATAGCTACAAAGCGGTCATATGCCATGGCTACCAGTAGGAAGCATTCCGTCAGGCCTAAGATGTCGAATACGTACATCTGGGCTGCACAGGCCCCCACACTGAAGGTCTTGTCCTCCATCAGTAGGTGCACCAGCATCTGAGGCACCACACTGTGATGTAGCACATCTCCAAAAAGGAGAGGTTCACCAGGAAGAAATACATGGGGGTGTGCAGGGCAGAGGTGGCCCAGATCAGGCAGATGATGAGGTTTCCTCCCACAGTAAATAAATACATGATTAAGAACATGAGAAACAAAATAATTTGTAGCTCTGCTAATGAAGAAAAAGCCGTAAGTGTAAATTTCATGCAGAGGGACTGGTTTCCGCTCAACATTGACTTAAAATCTGATATCTGTAAAAATAGCACATGAAAGAGTAGATGGTTCCTAGGAATCCAATCATCTAATACAACTCTCTATCAAACGTTAGTAAAAGCACTGCACTAGAAACACTGGTCTAAGATGACTGGATTTGTGTATTACATATTGTTATATAGGTACCAAATTAAAACAAATTTATATTCCTTCCTCATTTTGAGTTGTTGAAATTGTTCTATTTTCCTAGAATTATAACCAACAAAACAAAACAAAACAAAACTTTATGTTCTGGATTCTGATTTTTTTCTTTCATCTTATTTATATTTTAATTTTAAACTATTGTGTACTAAGTACATGAATTTATTAAAATGTAAAAGAGTCACAAGAAACATAAAATGTAGAAAGGAAAATAGAGAAGTGTTGTAATCCAGCCTGAATTCTGCAACTTTTTTTCTACATTAAGGAGCCTGAAAGAAAATTTATTTTCAGTTACTTATCTATACTTTTGCATACATAACCTTATCATTTCCATTTCAAAAGAATAAACCAATTATCAGGTAGCTATGATCCACAAAATTAAACCAACAGAATCTCTTTTTCACTATATTTCTGCAAGTTTTCATGAAACTGACTATACGAACATACCTAAAACCACAAGATAAACTTCTTTTTTCCTTTTGAACTTGTAGTCTTGCTACATTTATGAATTGTAACACCATAACAGAATGTGTAGTGTTTGTATTCCTGTGAGATCCTGAGGGAATTACATCCTTTGCATCATTTAATTATGGAAGTCTTAAGAGGAATATGTTTCAAAAATAACAACAATGAATGATCAATGTGCAAACATGAATTTCTGGTGTGAAAATAAATCTCAAAAGTACATAGGGTATGTTCAAACTTATTTTTTAAAATATATGCTAGCCAAGTCTTAATTTCCCAAATGACACAACTCCAAAAAATGGTCTTAGACATTAGTAAAGAAAAATAATTAGTTTATGAAAAATATACATGCTCTGATTTAAATTACACAAATAGTACTTTCCACACTCTACTGTTAACATGGGTTGAGTGTTTAGGCATCTCTTTGGCATGAGTTCAACTTGTGTTCACCATTTCAAAATGGTTGATATCTTTTCAATTTTTTTTTGAGACAGAGTCTTGCTTTGCAGTTCAAGCTGGGCTTGAACTCATTATGTAGCGCAGGTTAACCTTGAACTCACAGCAATACTCCTATCTCTGCCACCTGAGTGCTGGGACAATAGGTGTGAACCACCACTCCTGGCACTGTGGTTTGTGGTAGTGATTGCTGGTGGGGATGAGTCACTACATCGGCACTGTGGTATGTGGTTACCGGGAATCAAACTTGGAACTTTACATTTGCCAGGCAGATCCTGGAACCACTGAGCTAAATCCCCAGCCCCATTCTCAATTAATTCTTATACTGACATTTTGCAACTCAAATCAATAGACCACATTCTAGACTAAAATGAGGTCTCATTTTGACTGTTTTCATGAAGTTCCTAAAAAGCCTTTTGCTGACAGTTCCTTCAAGCTTTATTTTATGCAAATAAGAATTTGGGCAATGCAAACTTCTTGACTTATAGACTTATATCTATTTCACCCTTCAAACCTACAATAGATCCAAAATTGTCTATCAGTTCTTAGGTGAGCCAAAATATCTAGAAGAAAAGAATTCTTAACTTCATTTTCAGGAACATGAAAAATTCTCACATAAAAATGTTTCAGCTAAAACAATGAAGATGAATCCACCTGCAGGATGGAAATAGAATGAAATAAATAAATTGCACAGTATTTCTTTGGAAAAGGATGGAATTCTCTGCCTCAGTATCTGTGGATCTGAATAGTGAGCTATACTGTATCTTTTTTCATGTGTACAGTGATTGTCTAAATGGTGCTCATCAGGAAGACATAGTGTAGCTGGAATTCCACTGAAGTTTTAGATCATCAGGTAGGAGATTTTCCTAACTTTCTTGTTAAGATCATGTAAATCTTTCACATACAGTTGGTTTTTTTATGCATGCATCAGAAATGCAATATATAACTTTTACATGATTTTGTGTCAAAAATTACAAATGTTTGGCTCAATATAGTGCATAATTATATGTTTAGAACAGTACGATGAAGATGGATCAAATAAAACTTTTCAGTAGTGCTTGGAATGAAACCAAGCGTTTCTGTGCTTCCAACATAATTGATCACTTTATGTGGGATAACTTGCTTGGTAGATTTGTTTATACTTTCAAAGTGATTTTATGTTTCATTTCTTACCTTTATCATATTTAAATAAATTTGTATCTAATTAGATGTTTTGAAGAACAGACATTTCAACTGTAAGGAAAACAAGTTTACAAAATTTAGCTTATCTAGAACGAAACACAGGTGTCCTTTAAAATTACTGACATGTGAGCCCTAAGCTTTCAAACTGCATATGAACTTAAAAGAATGTGGACATTCTTCACAGAAATGTAGTATGTCTACAATCTCTCTCCCCACAAATATTATGGTAATAAATCTCCACATTAAATAGTAAAATATGTTCATAAAAATAAATTAAATTTCCTTATTTATACTTATTTATACATATCCTCCACATAACAGGAGGAATGAATGTTAGATCAAATAAGGTAAGTTCACTATTATTTTAAATTAATTTCAAACTGAAAAGCTAAGTGCATCATTAATTTAAGTTCAGGAAAGTTACACCCGAATTTTTTTATTTGCATGTTTTACAAATATAGTTTAATTAATGGTAGATTATTTTTATGTTTATATATTAACAGATAGTCTAGGTTTATTCACTTACTATTGTATCTATATTTTATTTTCTCTCATCCTTCTGATGAATTCAATGTTGCTCTGGGTGAAAAGAATTCTATGTTATTCTTCCCTAGAATTTGAGATAACAGAATCTTATATGGGTCTCTGGAGACTCAAGTGTTTCAGAAATTGTTTGACTAACTCCTACAAAATGTTTCAAATTAGAAGACAGCAAAAAGTCAGTTTTACAAATAAAAGTGTCGGAAGTACATATTTTTATAATAAATCCTGTGGTTATGTCATTGCTGAAGCCTGCAACTCCTCTGTTTTCATTAAAAACAGTAAAACTATTCACTAATATGTATTTTGAAAAATTACATATGCAAAACATTAGTTTTAGAAGTTAGTTTATAGAATATATGGAAATGAAAGCAATATTTACAAGACAAATGCAAAAGAATAAAGAACAAAAGAACACTTTAGTAACACATTTTTTAAACATCTATAAATAATGGAAATAATTAAATGTGCTGCCATTTAATATGTTAAAAGGGAATGGTAGATGAGATTAAATAAAATCATTAAACATATAAACACTGTGAAGTAATATTTTCTCTGTGATATTCAACATTTTTAGAAAGAATATGAGGGAAATAAATACTGTAAAGATTGTCTAAGTGGTACAGACATATAAAACAACATATTTTTAAAAGATTAAGTGGAAGATACAATGTTTTTTACTAAATATATAGTAAATTTGACTTGGTCATATTTTGTTTTGCTTTATATTTTCTAGAGGTTAGTGAATGACTGTCTTCTCAAACCTAGGAAAACAAATCAAGAAAATTGATAACAGTAATTGTATATCCCAGCTCCAAGAAAACTTCAAAACTATTAAAAGTAATATTTTAACTGTTCAAAATATGCATTTCCTCTGTTAAAGACAGCATAGGAATTATAATAATCTTAAATTCTAATTTTTAAACATCCTTTCTTAAAAGTCAATATTGTCTTAGGTCTGACCAACTTAGTGACACAGATAAATATGAAAACAGTAGTACTAAAATGAATTTTAGATAATCAGTATATCATTTAAATTATACATGCAGATAAGAGACCACTTCAAAGTAATAGGTTTAAATGAATTATAACCAAAAGCACACAGTATTCCAATTCTGAAGGAAATTTTGTTAGGCTTATTAAATAAGGCATACAATATCAAATTTTGAATGAATGTATGTAATCATGTGGCATCTAAAATTTCAGTCTAGAAATATCATTTGCAAATAGACAAATTTAAGAATATATATTTTGCTTTAAAATATGTAGAAATGTATATATTCTACATTTCTTCCTTCTCTTATATAGATTTCATTAGGTTAAAGAAGAAAAATGAAGAATCAATCAATAATAGAGTTCATTCTCTTAGGATTGACGGATGACCCACACTTGCAAACTGTGGTTTTCTTATTTCTCTTTCTAAACTACACACTGAGCCTGACGGGGAACTTAGTTATTGTCCTTCTCACCCTGCTGGATCCTCGTCTCAAGACACCAATGTATTTCTTCCTACGAAATTTCTCCTTTTTGGAAATCATCTTCACCTCAGTATGTATTCCCAGATTCCTGGTAACCATTGTGACTGGAGACAAAAGCATTTCTTATAACAGCTGTGCAGCACAACTGTTTTTTATCCTTTTACTGGGAGTTACAGAATTCTACCTGCTGGCTGCCATGTCCTATGACCGTTACATTGCCATCTGCAAGCCCCTGCACTACCCAATTATTATGAACACCAAAGTGTGCTGGCAGCTTGTACTCAGCTCTTGGGCAACTGGATTCTTAATTATCTTTCCTCCTTTGGCCATGGGACTAAAGCTGCGTTTCTGTGCTTCCAACATAATTGATCACTTTATGTGTGAAACTTCTCCAATACTACAGATCTCTTGCACAGATACACATGTCCTTGAAATGATGTCTTTTGTGTTGGCTGTGGTGACACTAGTGGTTACACTGACGTTAGTGACAGTCTCTTACAGTTATATCATTAAAACCATTCTAAAATTTCCTTCTGTGCAGCAAAGGACCAAAGCTTTCTCCACCTGCACTTCCCACATGATTGTTGTCTCCATGACATACGGTAGCTGTATCTTCATGTACATAAAACCATCTGCGAAAGAAAGAGTGACTGTATCCAAAGGTGTAGCACTGTTGTACACTTCCATTGCACCTTTATTAAATCCCTTCATTTATACTCTAAGGAATCAGCAGGTGAGACAAGTTTTCCATGATGTACTACAGAAGATTTTATGTTTTCAAAAAAATACAATTTAAGAATATATTAAAAATTACATTACTTTGAAAGCTGAAAACATTCTTTCATACATCGAACTTTAACTACCTCACCAATTACCACAAGTAGGAAATTCTCATGCTGTTCTATCCTATGTTTTATTGTCTTCAGGAAATCTTCCCTTCAAGTAAGGTCTCCTAGTGCCACACTAGATCGCAGAAACCATGACTTTGAATAAAACAAGCTTTGTATAAGTAAAGGCTGCTGGGTGTAATTTGTCAATTAGTTTAACATGTATTTATTATCTATCTTATTTCAGACATTGAGATAGGCTCAATTTTTACCTTTATGATGTTTTATTGCCTAAAATATATAAACACATAAACAAAATATTGCTATTATTAACATTATAATACAATGCATAAAATATTAAGAGTATATAGGACAACTTCTGTGGAATTTCAAAGACAAGACAAATCTTCAAAATAGTAAGTGTTCTCAAACTGAAAACAGACAATGACATCTATGGAATTTCAAAGATAAAAACTTTCAGAAGAAAGTAAAAACTCTCCTCAGATTAAAAATCTGCACAAAGAAAGAAGACTGTGGTATGATTTTATGACAATATCAGATGGTTGTTACATAACTGTGCTTTGGAAAATGAACATAATTGATTGTGTGAAAGGGGCTTTGAAATTCTCAAGCAGGTTAAGAAACTCTACCATGTAGTCTTAGGATAATGCACAAATTATGCAAAACTTTGTCCCTCAAGTTTTCAGTGTGTAATATAGGAGAAATGTAATTATATTTCTTGCTAAGTAAATATATGCTATTAGAATAGTTTAGTGTTCAGTAAAGAGTAGTATTTAACTCCTTGGAAAATTCAAGAATGGAAGCATGCCTGTAACTAGTATTTGACAAACTGCTGGAGATAAAAGTAATAATAACTCTGGAGAGGTAGGATAAAAGCATGAAGAGACCTAGAAGGCAGTTAATATTTTGAATTAAACCTGTAATGTCAGCAATTTCCAAACTTATTTTTCTGGCATCAGGAATCAAACTCAGGACCTTGTGCTTGTGAGGTAAATTCGGTCCCATTGAGCTAAATTCCATGCCTTTGTATTTTCCAAACATTTTAAACTTCCAAGATATTTTTGCAAAAACATTGTATTTTTTAACTTATGCATAATAATTATACATTTTATAGGGTACAGTATGACATTCAATCAGTGTATATATTTTATGATAATCAAATTAGATTATTTAGTATACTCATGACCTCATACATTTATTATGTTTCTGTGATGGGAAAGTTATTCTCCCTAGGATTTCAGTGTCAAGATATCTTGGATATATGATCAATATATCCTATGTTTGATATGCACCTCAGATTCCTTTGAGGCCTTAGACTATAAACAATGTTGATATCTCTAACTAGAGAAATAATTAAAAGTATATGGAAGATGAAAATTTTAACATTCATTTATTTTACTTTAGGGAGATTATTCTCAGAAATAATAGAAAACATGCATTTTATTTAAATCAGGGAGACAAATGGTAGGATATTGTGCTAGAAATTGTTCATAGAACTTGAAGCTTAGTATGTAAAAATGACAGCAAGTCTATAGTACAGATAATAGAGTCAGAGACAATTAAGCGAAAAGAATCAGAAAACTGGAACTGTTAGACTGTGATCATGTTAAATTAGACTAACTAGATTTAAATCAACATTTACACTCCCTACACACATACATTAAATGATTTTAAAGAAATTACAGATAATCATCTCACAAATCTTTCAGGCTCAGAGAAGTTACTTAAATGAGTATTTACCAAAAAACATATTTCCCAGTGAAATTAAAAGGTCACATGATCCAAGATGAAATAAAATGCAGGTATATAGGGATGATTTATTGTCATTGAAATTCTTTTCAGCTCCATTTCTGGCTTGATAGATATTGAGGTATAGTTTAAACTAGAAATATTCAGTCCCTCAAGTCATCAACTCACCATAGGAAATGCAAAATCATGCTTCCCCCCATCTCCCACATCTCCTTTTTTTTCCTGGGGTCCTGGTTCATCATCATTGACATCTATGGATATAAAACAGTGGCACTATATGCCTACGATATGTGTGCCCGAGTACTAGTTCTCCTCTATAAGTGAAGTTTGCATAAAGTCACAGCAAACTCTTTTATCTGAGCAGTGTTTTTACAATCACACCACAGGTTTTTTTCATAACTAATCATTAATGGCCTAGTTTATTGGCTTGTAATGTTTTATTAACAATACAACACAACCAACTGCACTGAAAGTCCCTATTTTCCAAAAGTAAAATCTGTACATTGTGGGACGTTAATGTTCTCAAGTCTCAGACATTGGAAATTTATTCATTCATTTTCTCAGCAACTCTGCAAGGAGTATGCCCTGGTTTAGTTAATGAGGAGAGGGAAGACTCCCACTCCTTGTCATAGGAAGACTCAGTATTACTCCCTTGCACCTGCATGCACCAGGAGTCCATTCCAAGCATGATAACAGAGGTGGACACAGCCTGAGGTCACTCATTCCTTTTCCTCAGTCATTTTATTCTAGAGCATATGGAAATTCTGACAATTTCTATTTTGTCTTTGAATTAAGGAGATTCTTTCATATATTCCCAAGAGCAATCTGCCTCCAAATTTAAATTTATTATAATATCATACTTATTCACATGGATATAATGACTGTGGGGGCAACACACAGAAGAAAACAGTCAGAGAAAGAGACATAGAGAGAGCTGAGTATCTTTCTAGATGACAGTTATTGTTTTCAGTGTCTAATAACATGATATCAATATCACTGTGTAAGTCTCCTCAACTTTTTGACAACCTGGCTTGAATCTTCATATTGTGAAATTATGATAAAAGTCTATTTTCACTGTGAAAACATGTCCTTTCTCCTAGTCATCTTCTTCTGGAGTAACCATATATCAGACAACTTCTCTCAGACAATATAAGTGATGATTAATGTCTGACTCTGATCACTCAGACCATCAAGATATCTTTATTTTGCCAGATTTTTATCTTCTTCTCCATCTTTAGTGTGACATTTTGAAGATTTTAAAATGCATGAACAGGGCCGGGGATATAGCTCAGTGGTTCCGGCGCCTGTCTTGCAAGCGCAAGGACCTGGGTTCAATCCCCGGTAAC
>PVIR01025095.1:0-16176 GCA_004026965.1 Petromus typicus | reverse complement strand
CTTGCAAGACAGGCGCCAGAACCACAGAGCTAACTCCCCGGCCCTGCATGGTATAATTTTTATTCTTTTCCATTTGCTTAAGCATGCTTTATTGGCTACTATGTGGTCCACTCTGGAGACAGTTTAATGTGCTGCTGAGGAGAATGTATATTCTGTTGTTGTTGGGTGGAACACTGGAGATATTTACTAAGTCCATTTGTCCCAAACTTTAATTCAGTTCTGACATTTCTTTGTGGCTATTTTGGCTAGTTGATCTATTTGTGTCTATAATATATTGAAGATTCCTGCAACAATTCTATTGATGTTTATCTGATCTTTTATATCTAATAGTGCTTGTTTTATAAACTTGAGTGACATTATTTGGCAGATATATGTTTATTATTGTTATCTCTTCATGCTGAATCTTTCCCTTAACCAATATGTTATGATTTTCTTTGCATTTTTGGTTATGTCAAATATACAATTGTATATATGAATCTAAAGCTGGCATTTAAAATATGCAACATACATAGGAATTGATGATACATAGAAGAAAAACTACAGAGCAATACCTAAGTCTCCTTATGGAAATCAGCCATCATTGAGTAAAATTCCACATAAAGAGATTAGGAGGTCTTGGCTGAGTTAAATTGGACAGCATACATTTTTAGCTATCTTTGTGTGCCTATCTAAGCTGGATGGCAGGCCAGGCTACAGACGGGAGGACCTGAACAAGGTCTGTTCTTGTGCGCCGCAAAACAATGTAGCAGTTAACAATAGGCCAAAAATGGCCAGTGGCCAGTAAGGGTGTCACACGCCTCATGTTTCCCGCATTGATTACATAATGTGCTCTCCTCCGGGGAGTGAATCCAGGGCCCCTCACTGAGTTCCGTTTTCTTCCTTTTTTTCAGCTTTTTCAGTTGTAACCAGTGCATGTTTGCAGTGATCACGTCCCCCGTGGGGAAGCCGTGTGCAGAGCACGCCTGCGTGCTTTTCCACCCCTCCCCCATCAGCCGTCTCTGGTCCTCTCCCCATTTGAACAAACTCCTCTCTCTACTTCCTGCTGTCTTTTCTTTTGCTCTTTATTTCTATCTGGCGGAACCCCACACGGTATCGAAGCTTACCCTCTCTCTGAAAGTCGACCCCCAGTGGCAATGACTCCACGGGCAAAGCCTTTCAGGGCAGAACCAAAACGAGTGTGATCAGGGGCGGGGATTTAGCTCCAGTCCTACCGCACCTGCATGACAAGCATAAGGACCCCAGTTCCAGCCCCGGAGCCGCAAACAGAACAGAACGAAACAACCAGTGCGATGCGATCTGTTCAGCACAGCCAGGCCAGGAGTCTTAAGCGTGTAGCGTCACATCCGGCCGACTGCAAGCTGTGCAGACCAGCCCCGGATAATGTGATTGCCAATACAGTAGCTGTGCAGCTGACCTTTCTGTTACTTAATTTATTCTCTTGATTTTCCCTTCTGTATTGTTTTTGATCATTTTAGGGGGTTTTTTGGGTGATATTTTTGTATTTTTTAAAAGCGATTTCTCTAGGGATCATAATACATAGTTAATTGTTGACAGTCTAGATTGTATCCATTAATATAAAACATAGAAACTTTCCAGACATATTTCCTTCACTTCAATCTGAACTTTTCATAACATCTATCATACTACATTTGTATACACTAAAAACCGCAGCCCACTTACACTGCTTTGTGTGTGTGTGTGTGTGACAGGGTCCCGCTTTGTAGTTCAGGCTGGCCCTGAGCTCAGCCTCGAACTCACATCGATCTTCCTGCCTCTGCCTTCTGAGCGCTGGGATTACAGGCATGAGCCACCACGCCTGGCACTGTGGTATGTTGTACTGATTGCTGGGATAACAGGCATGAGTCACCACACCCAGCATTGTTGTATGTGGTAACTGGGGATTGAACCTGGGCCCTTGCGCTTGCAAGGCAGGCGCCGGAACCACTAAGCTAAATCCCTGGCCTGATCCTACTTTTTGTTTTAAACTTCCATTGTATTCCTCTACAAACCTGATGGTGTCATATTCTCTTACTTTCCCTTCATTTGAGTAGGGTTTTCCTAAGTTGCACTGGGGAGCATGACCTTTTGACTCTCCTGCCTCAGCCTCCCAGAGAGCTGGGATGACATGCCGAGTGCCACCATGACTAACTCCTAATTCTTTCTCTTGTACTTGAATTGGTCTCCTGCTGTTCTATTCATTATGGAAAGGGGATAGTTTGTGTGATTGCTCTGGAGGAGAAATCAAAGTGGTTAATGGTGGTGAATGGCAAATAATCAGAAGAACCAGGAGAGAGGCAAGCACATGGGTGAGCTGGGGGAATCCAGAGGTATAACTGCAAAGCAGCAGAGGTATGCAGGTCAGAGCTGAAGGGTCAGGAGGAAAAGAAAAGGTCCCAGAGCGAGCCTGGGGTGGTTGTGACCAGGATGGGGCGCAGGGTGTGTCCCTATAGACAAGGGAGTGAATACAGGTCAAGGTCAAGTACAGAAGAGCTGAGGTGGGATTACTCATCCTATGAGCCAGAGGCACTGAGGGTGGGGGCTGGTTTCCAGGGAGCTCCCTGGCTGCAGCCGGGCACATCGCTGGTCACAGCAACCGGGAGGTCGCAGCGCAGACCCCAGGGAGGCACCTTGCGGACAGGACGGTGGAGGAGTTATGGTTTGGAGACCACTGTGGAGAACCAAGAAGACAAGGAGAGTGTGTGTGGTCCTGAAGTTCATGGCCAAGTGAGAAGTGAGTAGCCTTCCTCTGAGAGACAGAGGCAGGGGCAGGGGAGTTCTTGGGGAACTAGGCCTCTGTGCAGTTTGAGGGGACAGAGAGGGCGAGCTGGGACACTTCTGAGGGGAGAGTTGTCCCTTGGATATGGAAGGAGCTTCCAGAGGATCCGTGCCAGGAACAGCCCCAGTGGGAGGGAGAGCAGGTGGGCCACGCAGGCAGGAGCCACTGCAGGCATTCGGTGCAGGAGCCTTTGACAGAGACGGCCTTGGTAGTGCAGGAGAAAGCTTGTCTCAAGGTTCTTGGAATCAGGTTTTAGGGTTTTCTGTGTCAACACAGAAAGGCGCTCTGGGTGAGAGTTCAAATCTTCATAATTTTCTTTTTTTACAATGTTTGGCAATCTGTTCCATATAACCTTGGGACAAGGTGATTCACTTCAGCAGATCCGACCTGGCTTGGTCTCAACCAGGGTAAAGGTGGTACTGCTCCAGAAGAGTGAACGGGAGCTGGACAGGCGCTCTGAGCAGGACAGAGTGAGTCTGACCTGGGCTCGGCCTCCTCAGAGCAGTTTCACTGGGGGCACAGTGCTGGCTGCTAGGGTTGCAGGCAGGACTTTAGACCGGTTGCCCTGGGCAGGGTGAGCGTTTTACATTCTTCCTGCTCTTTGACTCCTAAGAGCTGGAATTAGGAGTTGGTGTGTAGCTCCGTGATAGAATGATTTCCTGGCATCCTCAAGGCCCTCGGTTCTATCCTTAGCATCAAAGAAAGAAGACAAAAGACAAAAGAAAAAAGACCTAGAATTCAGCAGACACCCAATTTAAACAATTTTAAGCTTCTCTATGATTAAAAAGATAATATATGTTACTCAGCAAACATTAAGTGTGAAAAACTTCATAAAAGAAGGTAAAACAAGAGTCAGCTATCATTCTAACATCTAAACATACCTAATGTAGATACTTTGACATTATGCCTTGTAGTCTTTTTTTTTTTTTCTTTTTTGAGACAGGGTCTGGCTTTTGTAGTTCAGGCTGGCCCTGAACTTACTCTGTAGCCCAGGCAAGCCTGGAACTTACAGCGATCCTCCAGACTTTATTTCCCAAGTGTTGGGATTACAGGGGCGAGCTGCCGTGCCTGGCACTGTGGTGGGTGGTACTGATTGCTGGTGAGTGTGAGTCACCATGCCTGGCACTGTTGTATGTGGTTACAACAGGGGATTGGACTAGGGACCTTGCACTTGCAAGACAGGCGTTGGAACCACTGAGCTAAATCCCCCCGCCCTCCTCGTAGTATTTAATCATGCCTTTTAAACACAGTGTATAATTCATTCTTTAGTTAATACTGGTGTGTGTCTAGTGTGTGTGATGCTAGGGTTTATAGTAACTAAGACGTCACTCGGGCCAGGCAAGTGCAGCCTTGCTGCGCCACACTCCCAGGCTACTCACACGGATTTTAAATACCTGTATTATATCACAGACACTTTGTGTTATAAAAATGATGTTAAAAAAAAAAAAGATCTGTTAACACTGTTATTAAAGGCATAATATTCCTTCATGAGGATATTATTTAACTATTTCTACATCGAATTTTTTAAAATTACAAAAATGCTGTAATAAACATGCATATTCCTCAGCACTTCTCTGCCTCTGATTATTTCATAGTTGTGGACTTCATACTTCAAAAATTAAAAACTGATAAGCACAACCACAAACTGAGCATTTTAAGGATGTGGAAACACTGATAATTTGTTTTTCAGAAAAAGAAAATGAAACACTTTATACCAAATCAGAAGATTCTGAGCTACACCTCCTGATAATCTCAGGTTTCCACACTTTGCTAACATGTGACTCTGAAAGGCTGCAGCTGGACGAGGCAGCTCCGGCCTCTAATCCCAGCACTCCGGAGACCGAGGCAGGAAGACTGTAAGCTTGAGCCAGGGCAATTGGTGAAGACCTTGGCTCACAAAAAAATAAATAAATAAAATAAAATAAAAAAGTACTGGGAAAGTGGTAGATCAGTGTGAAAACCTCATCTTCAATTCTTAGTAACCCCCACTCCCAGAAGGAAAAAAACAAGAAAACACCATTTCTTCAATAGTATTCATTTGATTACCTGTGAAGCAGAACACTTTCTGGTCAGTTCATTAGCCAGCGTTTTCTCTTTCGAAAACTAATCATTACTTTTCTCATTCAACTGTCATAATGACCACGATGATGATATATTCACTCATTTGCTCAGTGGATATTTGCTAAGCATTCACCACCGCCCAACTATTTTGCTTTGTTTGCAGCTGTGGGAGCAACGCCAGGGTGCGGCTGAACGCCAGCTGCCCCGCCCCTGAGCCTTCCGAACGCTGAGGGTCTCGGGGTGCGCCCCGGGGAGCAAACACTGAGTGTGTCAAAGAGTGGAAAGTACCATGGAGAAAAGTGCAGCGAGGGTGGACGAGATCAGGACAGAGAGAGAGTGGGACAAAGTGCGCCGAGCGCTCCAGGAAGCGTGTCCATGTACTCAGAGGGTACGGGGCGGCAAGAGCGACGGAAGCGACAAAGACGGGGGTGGGGTCAGAGGACTAACGGACAGAAGTCCAGATAGAGGGGGCCCTCCCAACCAGTGACCATATATAATTTCTCATCCATATAAAGAGATTTAATTTTGTTTGCTTTTTATTTTTGAGACTGGTTCTTGCTATGTTGCTTGGGCTGGTGTCAGATTCCTGGGCTCGAGTGATCCTCATGCCTCAGCCTCCAGCGTGCTAGGACTACAGACGTGCCTCATCCCGTCCAGCTGCACTGGAGACTTTGAGAGAGTGACGGGGGGGGGGGGAACAGGGCCATCAATGATTATCCTGGGTCAATGAATGCAAATTGGGATTTTCCAGAACAAAGTGTGGCGTGTAATCATTCACTTAGGGGCCATTGTGAGGCTTTGTGCTTTCTTTCTGTTTGTTTTTAAAAGACAAGTTCTCATTATTAGTTCTGGTTGGCCTTAAACTGTCTATACTGTAGCCCAGGCTGGGCTCCATCTCTGAAAGTCCTGTCTCAGTCCCTTGAGTGCTGGGATTATAGGTGTGAGCAGCCATGCCTGGCAGGCCTCGTGCTTTTTAAAAATCTGACTACGATAGGGGAGTGCTGGAAGTCTCTGAACAGAGGAACAGTATGATCTGATTAGTAGGTCAGAAGCGAGCAGGGGAAGAATAGACAAGTAAGGATCTGTAAGGGAGCCAGCAGAATCCAGGTGAAAAACCAGAGTCTAGATATGTTGAAATTATGGGCGAAGATTTACGGGCAGGCTGGATTTGGGCTATGGGAAGCAAAAAGAGTGGACTGGCCACTAGTGCGGTGGAGGGGACTTCAGAGAGAGAAGAGCTGGAAAGGCACATAAGAACAAGTCAATTTGGACTTGTTAGTGTGTGAGCCGGGGCTCCAGCTCTGTTCTATTTGATGGTTGTCTATGTGGAGGTGATGTTTACAACCACAAGGCAGGATATTTAAAAGAGGAGTGAATAAAACATGAAGTTCTGAGTGCTCCAGCCATAAGGAGGCAGGAAGACAAGAAAGAAGGCAGCTTCCAAGGTGAGTGGGAAACCCAGCAAATGTGGGGTCCCAGAAAGCATTTCAAGGAAGACAGTGAAACGGATTTGTCAGACACCTTGAGAGCACAGGGAAAAGGAGGGCCGGAGTAATCATTAAACTCAGAAACATGCAGCTAACTAGGGAACTGGGGGAAACTTTCTAGTGAAAGGTGGGGGCTAAAGTCTATTTGTAGTGGGTTCCAGAGAAAAGTGGAAGGCAAAAAACAGAAGTAGCGTGTACAGAGCCATCTTCGGAGGAGTTTCTCTGTAACCGGACAGGGGAAATGAGGCAGCCGCTGAAGGCAGAGTGGGGTTTTCAGCCTTTAGAGCAGCCTGTCTGTGGGCTGAACAGGGAGGATCTACCGGGAGGGAGAAGACGTCAGAGAATTCAGGGCAGGACCCGAGCGGCGACCCGAGCGGGCCCGGAGGTGAGAAGAGCCCGGACCGACTACAAGTGCGTAAGGGGAAGGGGACCTATGCTGGAGGAGGAATCGCTGATCTTAAATAACGGGGACAAGAGAAGAACAGACACACGTGGGCCAGGGGTGGCAGGAGGGTTTCTGGAAGTTCTTTCCCCAGGTTTCCAGTTTCCACTGCAGCAGGAAGCAAAAGCTCTGACGTGGGGCTGAGTGGGACGGGGGCGCTGGGGCTCCAGAGGCAACGAAGGTCATTGGAACAGCAAACGAGCCGGGCTCCTGCGCCCCCGTGAAGTCACCAACGGTGCAAGTGAAGTCAGTCACCAGGTTGGGTGCTTTTTCCCCTCATTTCTCTCCGCTGGGCAGGTGGAAGCGAAGAGGAGGAGGGTGGGAATACACCGGCGTCCTCGTCAGTCCAAAAGATGAGGCCAGCTGAGGAGGGGTGAGGAACCTGATCGCAGTAACGAAGCAAGTGTGGCATCTGAACAGGACGGGAAGGGAAGGGAGGACTTGGTGGGATCAGAATTAGAAAACACCTGCTCCAGGCACGGCGCTGGCACCTCTGGTCATCTCACGGAATTACCCGTCACAGAGTGACCCCACACAGACAAAACAAGGTAGAGACTAGAAGAAAATAACCGGCTGGAGGCCACATAGCTGGTAGGTGACAGAGCCAGGGAGACTTCATCCTCCTCCTATCTGCTTTAACTGGACTATGAATGGGTGTCTTAGAACTCAGTGCATCTGACTAAGACACAATGTGTACATGTACCAACGTCCTAAGACAAACACAACTTAGGTATTGTAAACATATACTAGTAAAAAATTTCTACTATTTTACTAAAAATTTTTTAACGATGCATATAGAGAGGTAACTTGGCTCAATATTTTTGGTTTGTATTTTTCTATTTTCTGTTAATTTTAAGACCTACTGATGTATAGATTTCCGTAAAAGTTTATTATAAAATATATTTATTTTGTCTTATTTCTGATTACCAGAAGACATATTGTAAACTGAAAAAAGCAGTTTTAAAAATTTGCAGTTTACTTGAATTTAATCAAATATCTATTTTGATGTGCATTGTCTAGTTAGTCTTTGAACTAGTAGAGAGACAATGATTTGTGTACTTGTTTACCTCTATAACATCTTCTCTTAGCTGGGCCTGGTGGTACATGCCTACAATTCCAGCACTCAAGAAACTGAGGCAGGAGGCTCACAGCATGCTGGCCTGGGCTACATAGTGAAACTGTAGTTCAGACTAGCCCTGAGCTCACTATGTACCTGCCAAGAGCTGGGATTACAGGCGTGAGCCACCACACCCGGCACTGTGGTATGTGGTACTGATCGCTGGTGGGTATGAGTCTCCACACCCAGCATTGTTGTATGCGGTTACCGGGGATCAACTCAGGACCTTGCGCTTGTAAGGCAGGTGCTGGAACCACTGAGCTACATCCCAGGCCTATGAAATTGTTTCTCAAAGAAAGTCATCTTTTATTATTTGAGTGCCCACACAAATGGCAATGTGAGTTAAATAACACATCCTTTACCTTTCATATTTAGAAAAGCTTTAAAAGCATTTAATGTTTAGGTGCATACAAATTAAAATGTCTATATGTTAAATATAACATTTCCAAGCCGAGTGTGGTGGTGCATGGCTGTAATCCCAGCCTTAGGGAGGCTGAGGCAGGAGGGTGGATATGAGTTTGACACCAGCTTCAGCTGCACAGTGAGACCTGTCTCAAAAAAACAAAACACACACACACACACACACACACACAACTCATAAAACATTTCTACCAAGTTAGAAATATATTTTGGTGAAGATACATAGCAAATGGCTCTTACCACGAAAGCATGGTGCTGAGCAGCATTGGGGAGGAAGAAGAGATGAGCAAGACAGGTGTGCAGCCTCCCAGAGCTGAGAGCCCGTACAAAGACCGCTGAGCAGGTGCGGCAAGTGCCCGAGGAGCAGAGGGAGGAGCTGGAGGACAGCGTGACGCTTGCAGGCTGGTGGAGAGACATCGGACCGGCTGAGGTCAGGCACCTGCACTGCCAGCCCTGGAACATCGTGCGGGGATTACAGCAGCAATCAAAACTGAGGATCAGTGTGTCAGTGTTTCAGATGGAAAATGGACGATGTCGGGAAGACATCCAGAGCAAGTAAGCAGTTAGGCCGGTTATCGAGATGTTGTACCGATGGTAATCGCTTTTAAAGATGATGCCAGCGACAAGCAGCATGTCAGAACTAGAGGCTTCCCTGCCACTGGGCAGGCTGCCACGCTGGATAGAATCGAGTCCTTGCCACAGGGCCGCCCACTCTCCAGAAGCCACTTGGAAGGACAGTGCGCAGCGCCGGGCCTGCAGGCGGGATCTCAGGAGGCCCAGCCCGGTAGAGAAACAGGTGACGTGCTTGCTGGGCGCTCGGCAGTGTGCCATCCTCCCAGCGCTGCCTCCTCCCCCTTGGACAAGGCTCACTCGCGGCCCTGAGGTCCCCACTGGCCAGGACGCACAGGAACGAGGTGGCAGGGAGGCGCTGCTGGGAACATTTATACTCTGCAGCCTCCTTTCTCAGCGCTCACTCCTCCCCTGTGGGGATAAAGTGAGCATTACCTACCCATCCGACTGGTCTGTGCGGTTTTTCTGATTTTCTTTTTACCAGTAAAATAGATCATCTTGAGAGCCAGTTTTAGGAAATGGAAAGGCTCTGTCAGGCGATCTTTCAAATAAAGCAGAGCCTACAGCGGCCGTCCCACGGGCTGCGCGGTGCAGCTGCGGCTCTAGCTGTGAGACGTGTGGACCTTCTCAAAGGCAGGCGGGCGACGGGGGCCTAGGTATGGGTCTCTTGCTGCATTTATATCAGCCGTTGTGACACACTATGAAACACGTTTGACTTTTATCCCTGGTTCTTATCCCGTCGGATTTCCCGAGAGGGAAGGAGTCTTCGTTATTCACCAAAAGCCCCTGTGGTAGCTTTGTGCTAATTTCCTATTTCGCAGCCTTAGGAAGGGGCCCATCCCCGAAAGGCCAGGTGAGGGGTTACGAGGGTTGGAACTTCGAACTGCTCCAGTGACCTCTGGGATGGGCGCCGGGGAGCCCTCCGAGCTTCTGGAATGGGGTGCCCCGCGGAGCACGCCCATGCACAAGCAGGGCCTTGGTGTGTCTTCCCTGGTTGTTCATCTGGGTCCTATTTAACAGGCTGGCAGGTGTGTCTCCCTGACTTCTGTGAGTCACCCCAGCACACATGAGCAGGAGATCCTGGAACCCCTGCTTTGTAAACTGCTGCTCAGAAAAATGGCGACCTAGACTTGGAGTTGTCATCAAAAGTGGGGCCATCTATGGGACTGAGCCCTCAGTCCAAGGGGCTCGGCATTCTCCAGGGAGCAAGTGTGAGCATTCAGTTGGAGGCTTCATTTACCCAGCTGGGATCTTCAAGAACTGCGTGATGTCGGGGGCAACTACCCCCCACCTTGGCCACAGTTTTGCTGAATAGGGTGATCACAGGGAGAAAAGCTTTTCTTCTGACCCCATCCGCTCTTCTTAGAGGAGTGCGTAACATTTTCTGGGTATAAATACCGTAGACAGTTGCTCCACAGTATTCTCAGATCAGTTCTCAGACCCCTTGGATTCGATGGTCCCCCGGATAAAATGGGGTAGGATTTACACACAGCTGACCCACTTCCTCCTGTGTACTTTACCTCAAATCCATATGACTTATAATTCCCGATACAACATAAGCACTACTGAAATAGCCTTTGTACTATGTCACTTAGGGAATAATGCCAAAAAAAGCCTGTATGTATTCAACACAGACACGGCCATTGTAGGTTTAAGTGCAGGTCAGCAGCGGTCAGTCTAGGTTGGCCACGCTGAAGGATTCGGAAGCTGCCAACTGTATAATGGCCTCGCACAGGGGCACTTCTGCACATACCCACGCCCCACTGGCATGTCATAGCTTATCAATGCAATGACCTTTTATTCAGATGGCACTGGTATGTTGAGAAGCAGGTGTTAATCTTTAGATGGATTTTGCCAGTCCTTGACTCACATGTTTTGAGTAAGTCTTGTAGGATTGATTAGTAAGGAAGACTCTCTGGAAATGACTGTTTTTACAAATAAGGCGATTATCTGGAAGAGTGGTCCCGAGTGCACGAGATGATGAGCGCTTCTCCTCTGCAGCAAGGTCTGTTTTTGTATTACTTATTACTGTTCCTTCCCTCAGCGGGAAGGCTGTGGTTTCTTCAGCCTTAGGGATTTATCTGTTTCTTCGTTTGCCAAATGCAGAACAGATTTTATCCGAATGCAGTTTTTAGAACCTTGGGACTTTCTCCTCCCTCTGTTGAGCCTTTCAATTTTTTCCCAGATCTGAACACGCGAATATACTTGCTGCTAAAGAAAATTAAATATTCGAGACTCTTCGCAAAAAGCCACATTGCAAAACATTCCTTCAAACAGGGAACAAGTAATTATTTGAATACTAATTAAAGACCCTCTTGAGTATACATGGACTATTTTATTATTTTGAACATCTGGGATTATTTTCATAATTAAATGTAAAATCTAGAATTTAAACCCATTCCCAGTTTTTCTGAGGGAAGCATATTCCCGAGGGAGTAGGTGTGAATATCTTGACAGTTAAAGTTGATACCTAAGGATTTATAGTGACACCTCGGTTGTCAAACTCAGTTCGTTCCAAATTCATGTTCAGATACTGAAATGTTCATACTTTTCCCCAAAGAAATAATGGGGGGCTGGGGATTTAGCTCAGTGGTTCTGGGTGCCTGTCTTGCAAGCTCAAGGGCCCGGTTCAATCCCCAGTAACCACATAACAATACTGGACGTGGAGACTCACCCCAGCAGCAATCAGCACCACGTACCACAGTGCCGGGCGTGGTGGCTCACACCTGTAATCCCAGCACTTGGGAGGCAGAGGCAGGAGGATTGCTGTGATGTGAGTTGGAGGCTGAGCTCAGGGCCAGCCTGAACTACAAAGTGAGACCCTGTCTCAAAAAACCTAAAAAAAAAAAAATAATAATGGGAAGCCAAATAATTGGTTTTGAAGCCAAAAATTACCTTTACAAATTAATTTTTTCCAGGACCTCCACAAATTTTGCCATTTGTTTCTTTCTTTAACTCTGTTATGACTCTTAAAGCTTTCCTGCTTTGAGGTAAACTTTTAGCTTTATTACTGGTATCATTTATCACTTCCTTTTTTTTGGCGTTTCCAGGTAGATGCAGTACCACTTGAGCTAAATCCCTAATTGGCATCGCTTTCTTTGGAGCCACAGTTATATTTTATGTAAATAAAGTACAAAAGAAGGCTGGGTGTGGTGGCACACACCTATAATACCAGCATTTGGGAGGATGAGGCAGGAGGATCACTGTGAGTTCCAGGCCCAATGTGGGATAAATAGTTCAAGGCCAGAGTGCACTACACAGACTCTGTCTCAAAAAACAAAGAACAACAGCCAAATTAGCCAAACCAATGTTTTAACACACTAGCACAAGCACTGTATGTTGTCTGGGTGGGAGTGGCGCTTAGACTGAGGTTGCTCCTTTGTGTCCGAGGCCCTGAACAGGCTTTTTCAAGTTTGATTTTTGGTTCAGCAGTCAGCAAAGTTATAAACACTGAGAAGTGGAAAGTTGGAGCTTGGTGCTGTTTGACCACTAAGGCATCCCCGTGTGTCATTACAAGAGAATGGAAACGATGAGTCCCTTTTGTTGTACACGTTTCGTCCGGAATCAAATTCATGTACACGTACACTTAGTTTCAGTATGGTCAGACAATAAATGCTACTTTTATGACCTCAAACTAGCCATGTAAAATATCCCACGTAACAGGTGGAAACACTGAGGTCTAAGAAAACTTACAGGATCGCCCTGAATTTATGCCGTACATACGGGATGGTAAGCCAGGTCGATTTGCTTTAGAATCTCAATTTCTTCACGTCACCGAGCTTCTTTGCTGTCTCCGTGGAACTCGGAATAGGACCTGGCGCCGTCTCCACGCTGCCGCAAGCGCCCCGCGGCTGCTGGCCTGTCCCATCACTCACTGCTCAGAGCGAGTGCCGTGTCTTCCTGAGGTCCGCGAGGTGTTCGCAGCAAGTCCCGGAGCGTGAGAAGGGGAGCTGTCGGGGGCAGACTCTCCCGCGCGGGTCAGACAGAAGTGAGGGGGGCTGCCGCTGGCATGTGACGCCAGGATGGTTCGTGGGGGCTGAGGCCTGAACCTGTGAGCCTTGTGCTGACTCCCGTGGTGTCTGCACCCAATTATAGGATACTCAAAGGTATCAGAAGAAATCCCTCCCCTACAACTTGCCGTATGAAAAACTCATACTGTGCTTTATTTTGCATTTCTTTATTAGTGTGGACAAGTCATCCGTCATGTGTATATTGGGAACTTAACTTTTGTCTGGCATAAGCTCCTTGTTTCTGTCCTTTGCCAGTTTTCCCACTGCCCTCGCTTCCCCCACGCTGTACTAAAAGCCTCTTCTGTATTAGCCATATTAACCCATTCTCCTATTTTGTATTGTAAATATTTCCCCATGTCGTACTGACTTTTGTCTTGTGATTCATTTTTGCTTTTAAAACAATGTATGACTAAGTATTTTCAATCTTTCCCTTTATGGCTTTTTCATTTTGATATTGTTTTCTGAAAGATGGGCTCTAAGAGTTGTGAAAATACTCATGTTTTCCAGGTGGTGAATTTAGCTTCCTGGCTAGCACTGGCCTGGCATGCACAGCCCCTGGACTCCATCCCCAGCACCATAAAAATAATAATGGAGGCCCGGGGATTTAGCTCAGTGGTTCTGGGCTCTGCCTTGCCAGCACGAGGTCCCAAGTTTGATCCCTAGTAACCACATACACTAAGGGGGTGACTCACGCCCACTAGCAATCAGCACCACATACCACAGTGCCAGGCGTGGTGGCTCACGCCTGTAATCCCAGCACTCGGGAGGCAGAGGCAGGAGGGTTGCTGTGAGTTCCAGGCTCTCCTGGGCTACATGGTGAGCTCAGGGTGTGCCTGAACTACAGTGCGAGACCCTGTCTCAAACATAGATCGTAGAAATATGTTCTCTTCAGTTCCACTTACAATTTTAAACTTTCAACCTCTTATTTCACCCTTTCTGGAATTCATCTGGATATCTCTGATAGGAGTCAGTGTCTTTATTTCCTCAAAATCTCTATGTGCTTACATCTTTTACCGAATGATGTAACTCAGTCCATTTTGAATTGTGACTTTTTACCACATAGTGAATCATTGTAATTTTCTTGGGTTTTTATCTTAAACTGTACTCTAAATCACTGACCACTAATATTTTTTTAACCATTACTTCACTTGCCTAACAGTATGCTGTATTATCAAGCAGAGCCGGTCTCTCCTTAACCTTCTTCTGTTTCAGAATCTTCCTAGTTTTTTTTTTTTTTTTTCCCAGTACTGCAGACTGAAGCCAGACAAATGCTCTAGCCCAAAGCGACCCCCGAGGCTTTTCTGAGCCAGGGTCCCTCACGTGGCCCGGGTGCCTCGCTCTTTTTCCAGGTTCAGTCTTCAGTCACTCGGAGCCCCACTTACCTTTCACTTTCTGCACCTGTTCTAAGGTCTCTGGCAGAGGCACTCTGAGGGTTTCAGGGAAGAACAGGGTGAGGATTCCGATGAAGACCGTCAGGCTGCCCATGACGATGGAGGGTAGGAGTGTGTTGTAAGCACCTGCAAAGCGCCAGACAGAAGCACGTTGGTGAGATGGGATTCCCTGGACATTCTTGAGCATCATTTCATGAAGGTAACAACAGTGTACCAGACCAATGTTAAATCGGGACCCTTCAGAAGAAAAACAATCAGCAAAACACGACAGTTTCTCCTTGCAGATGTCCTTGACTGCAATTTTATAACCATTCACCTATTTGATTTTAGGTGTTTTTTTTTTTTTTTTAGGTTTTTTGAGACAGGGTCTCGCTTTGTGGTTCAGGCTGGCCCTGAGCTCAGCCTCAAACTCACATCACAATCGTCCTGCCTCTGCCTCCCGAGTGCTGGGATGACAGGCGTGAGCCACCACGCCCGGCACTGTGGTATGTGGTACTGGTTGCTGCTGGGTGTGGGTCTCCACACCCAGTATCGTTATGTGGTTACCAGGGAATCGAACCCAGGTCCTTGCGCTTGCGAGACAGGCGCCGGAACCACTGAGCTAACTCCCCGGCCCTCACCTATTTGATTTTGTATTATCATAAGGTTCTCATGTTCTTTCTTGTCTAAGTTGCTGCTAAACTAGGTGACGCGTCCCCTTGGCGGAAGTCTTTGGCTGCCGAGTTCTCTGAAGGGGGGGTCAAGGGGCAAGAGGCTAAGTAGGATGTTTCAGTGACAGGTTCCGGCCATTACCGGAACAGGAGTGTCCTGTTACAGGAGTGTCCCTCCTGGCTTCTGCCTAACCCATAGGCTGCAGTGGAAAGCAAGGTCCACAGAGTCCTGAGGTGTCTAAAAAACGAAGCAATATGTTAATCCAGTTTAAAGCAATAACTGATAAGCACTAGGCATATTATGTCCAAGTGCCATGCCTGGACGTAGTTTGTTTGCTGTACATGTTTGCAGTTCGTGCCGTTTACAGCCAGCGGGGGAGTGGCTCCCTGATGGTGTTACTGCTTGTTCTTCTTAATCCGCTCACCTTCCCGCTCGCGCTCCCGCAGGTCCCATCCCCGCTGTCAGTCTTGTTCATACTGGTTGTCTTTGCTCCTGTCATAGTGTACAGTACTTACATTAGTTGGGGTTATCAGGCTCCTGTTTGCGCCACATCTTTATTCCTCCCGTTTCCTCTCCCCTCCTCCTCACCTTTGTTCCCTGTTGCACAAGACCCATCCCCTGTCTCCTTCTATCCATTCTTATCATCCTCGGTTTGTACTTTGCCTCGCTCAAATGAGAGATACCACGTATTATTAGAGCTTATGTGTCTCAGCATTATATTTTCCAGGTGCACCCATTTGCCTGTAGATGTCTCAAGTGTGTCATTCTTTATAGCCCAGTGGTTGGAATTACTTTCTTTTCATGGTATTTACATGTCTTCTTTTTATTTGTACTCAGAAGAGTCGTTCCACTTTTTCTTTACGCAGAATTACTTAGGGGAATAATAGATCCTCATCTTCCTTCCCTTCTGCATACAGAGATTATAGAGGAAAAATATGGGTATTTTTCCATACATAGTATTAGATGTGACCTCAAAGAAAAGAAAAAACGTTGATCCTGCGGCATTTCTGAGACTTGTGTTTCTAAGGACAGCTTCGCAGGTGGAACGCTCATTGCTCCAGGGCTCCCCCACTGGACCACCTGGGTATAGTTTCAAAGTATAAGGAAGGACAAAGAGAGGGAAATTGTATAACACTGTCTAATGTTATTGTTTACAACAGTTGTGCAGTGTATGTTTACATTAGGAAAGTATTTCTATGTAAGAATTTAGAATTTATCATTTATGAGAATTTATGTCTTTGGAGGGTGTGT
>PVIR01025094.1:7573-25320 GCA_004026965.1 Petromus typicus | reverse complement strand
GTGGAACATAGACTGGGTATGCACAAGACCCTGGGTTTGATCTTACAAATAATCTACATGATGAAAGCTTCATAATTCTGACAAAGACTTAAGTAAGAATAGAAATAATCTATGTTTATGGATTAGATGTCAATTTTCTCTAACTTGATGTGTAGGTTCAATGTGATATCTATCAAAATCCAAAAATTATTTTGTAGATGTTGACAAAATGATTTTAAAGTTTATATGTAAAGGTAGATTAACTCTGGCATATCTGTGTAATAGATATTCAGGAGTAAAAGGAAATATATCAAGCTATGAAAAACATGGTATAATCTTGGGTGAGCATTTCTAAGTTAAAGGATCCAATACAAAAAGACTAAATATTTTTATTTTTATTTATTTATATTTTTTAGGTTTTTTGAGACAGGATCTCACTTTGTGGTTCAGGCTGGCCCCAAGCTCAGCCTCAAACTCACATCACAGCAATCCTCCTGCCTCTGCCTCCCGAGTGCTGGGATTACAGGCATGAGCCACCATGCCCAGCACTGTGGTATGTAGTACTGGTTGCTGCTCGGGTGAGTCTCCACACCCAGGATTGTATGTGGTTACCGGGGAATTAAACCCGGGCCCTTGCGCTTGTAAGACAGGCGCTGGAACCACTGAGCTAACTCCTTGGCCCCAAGACTAAATATTTTTAAAACTTTTTTTCTCTGCAATTTTTTTCTTAGTACCTATTTGTAGTACATAATGCTCATATCCTTGTGAGGAAGTGGCACATGTACATAATACTTTTGATTACTTCTTTCCATCCCACCCATCTGTCTCTTCATCTACTTCCCTTTTCTTTTGTGCATGTGTGCAGTACATAATACATTCCTGATGTGGAGTTGGTACATGTACATACTGCATCTTTTTTTGGCGGGGGGACACAGGGTCTCACTTTTGTAGTTCAGGCTGGCCTTGAGATCAGCCTTGAACTCACAGCAATCCTCCTGCCTCTGCCTCCCGAGTGCTGGGATTACAGGCATGAGCCACCACTCCTGGCACTGTGGTATGTGGTTCTGATTGCTGGTGGATGTGAGTCTCCATGCCCAGCATTGTTGTA
Organism: Petromus typicus; assembly: GCA_004026965.1. NCBI lineage: Eukaryota > Metazoa > Chordata > Mammalia > Rodentia > Petromuridae > Petromus > Petromus typicus. Next base: position 24,233 of record PVIR01025094.1, on the reverse strand, counting down.
TGTGGTTACTGGGGATCAACCTGGGTCCTGTGCTTGTAAGGCAGGCACTGGAACCACTGAGCTAAATCCCTGGCCCTGAATGGTCTATTTTTTAGAATATTTTTAAGTTTACTGAAATTCAATAGTACAGAGGTCCCATACACCCCTATCTAGTTGCCTCTGCTATTTTAAATATCTTTGTTATAATGCGCAAATCAATAATTATACATCATTATTTTCTGAGGTCAATGAATTATATATTTCCTTATTAGGTTTTTTGTTTTGCTTTGCTTTTTTTGCTTTCTTGAGATAGAGTCTGGCTATGTAGTTCAAGCTGGCCTTGAACTCACAGCGATTCTCATGCCTCAGCCTTCCAAGTGCTGGAATTACAGGTGTGTGCTACTACATCCAGTGATTATATTTCCTGCTTTTAACCTGCTGTTCTTTTCCCATTTTACTGTCTTATCAGGATGTATCATATGTCATTTTCATATTGCTTTAGGTACCTTGTGATTTTGGCAATCTTATCTTGTGTGTGATAACCATGATAGTTTGAGAGGCACTTACCAATCAGAGAATTTGTAGAGTGCTTTACTGTTAGAGTTGTCTGATCTTTTTCCTCATGATTATCTTGGGGTTATGGGTTACTGAGGGTGACTAACACCCAGGGGCAACATATCATCATTATTACTTCGGATGCTGCCTAGATCACCTGGCTGAGTGAAGTATTTCTCAGATTTTACTCTTTCTATACTGTTCTCTTCAGAAGGAAATCACTATGTATGGTCCACATGAAAGGAACATTGAGTTATGTTCTTCCTCCTTGAGAGCAAGGTATCTGCCCAAATTATTTGTATTTTCTGTACAGAGAGATGTTTCTTTTCCTCCATCTACTAATTCATGCACTATGTATTTATATGAATATGCATTTATGGGTGTTTATTTCATACATTGGTTTTATAATTTAATAAAAATTAAATTTAAATTAAATTAAAATAAAAATGTTCATACATGGTTTTATAATTTAATACTGCTTAATTTTGTTGCTTAAGTTATTCCAGCTTTGAACCACTGAGAGTGTCTTCAGGTGGGCCCTGTGTCCTTTTGTCATACTACCATCAGTGGCATACCCTTCCACCAGACTTATTTTAAGTACTATTAAATGTCCTAGGCTCATCTTCCATATTTCTGGTTCCAGTTCTAGAAATAACCATTTCTCCAAGGAGCCCTTGTTTCTTTCATTGGGAAATATTATTAGAAGTCAAGTTCTGGCTTCTTCAGATTGCTTTGGTGATGATATGTAATGATTTTTAAAATACGAAGCCACAGGCATACACAACAGAAGCAAAAAAATAGGTAAAGAAGATTGCATCTAACTGAAAACCTTATGAGTGGATCTGGGAAGACTCATGCCCACCAGCAATCAGTATCACATACCACAGTGCTGGGCATGGTGGCTCACGTCTGTAATCCCAGCACTCGGAAGGCAGAGGCAGGAGGTTTGCTATGAGTTTGAGGCTGAGCTCAGGGGCAGCCTGAACTACAAAAAGAGACCCTGTCTCTAAAAATAAATAAATAAATAAAAACCCAAAATAACAACAAAAAAATTCGACCATTCAAAAGTTGATCAAAGCTAGGAGTTGACACGTGCCTATAATCCCAGAATTTAGGAGTTTAAAGTCAGCCTGGGCTGCACAATGAGTTTGAGGCCAACAAGACCTTCTCACAAACAAACAAAAAATTGATCAGGTAGTGGAGAGGCAAGTATGAATGAAATAATCTTGGCCCTGTGATCAGCAGACTGGTATTAAATTCAGAGGTGAGTGGCAGGATATACAGCATAGCGGTCACAGAGATAGAGTAGCAGGAGGCCTTTCCAGGGAGAAGCAATAGGCCTTGGCCACCTGGGGATGAGCTATTTTCTGAATGCCTGCGTGGGTTCACCTGAAATCTGGGACCGTGCTCCATTTCTACAACCTTTCTGCTGTGCCTGTTACAGCCTCTCCAAACTCATGCTCTTCTTCATCTATTATGGTGGGTTGTGGATGCACTTGTCTCAGTGGCTGGTGTATAAAGGTCTTTGTTGTGCTTTGTGGGAATTCCAGACCCTAGCATGGCCCTCTGTCTGTGCTGATGTGCATATTTTCAAGCTCTTTGGAAGTGCTTTTTCCTTTGTTCACAAAAATTGCCTTCTGCAACTTTTAGCTAGCTTCTATCTTCATGTTCCCCCAATCCCAAAACAAAACAGAATAAATTCCCTCCCTTGCATGTGGTGCATTTTAGATATTTAAAGAATGCTGTTTTGGTTTTCATTCAACATTTTTGAAGCCAGGCACAGTTTCAATGTTCCATCACCTGTTTTCTTATTCAGGAGAAACATCTTCCTTTCCTTCAGACATTCTTCATGTGATTAGCTACCAGCCTCTTCTGGGCTTGCTTCTCTTCCCTATTTCAGAGTACAGTGCTCAGAACTGAACACAGCACCAAGGTGGAGGAGATGGAGATGCTCAGGGACATAGGAAGAATGGAGGAGCAAGAGAGTGGGCACATGGTGGCAGTGGTGGGAGGCTGAGTAAGGAGCAAGAACAATAGGATCCATACTGTGAGAAACCACAATGATGGAATGGGAAGTTTGACCTTGGTTCCCCAGAGCAGTGATGGCGAACCCATGGCATACTGCAGCAGGCTGTGTCATCGAAAGCTCTGTCCTGGACACTACTAACATGAGAAGCTTCATATCTCTAGAGCTTCCTCCCACACACTGTCTTGTTTAGATCTTCAACAGCTTCTGAGGGAAGACCCAAGAGTTTGTTAATAGTCATGCTTCATGGTCTAAAAACCAAAGCATGGCAGCATGGGCATAGGTGAAGAGGGCTGGAGTGCTCCAGACGCCCACTTTCAAATTCAGAATCAGTCTAGTAGGGCAAATATTCTCACTTTCATTTTGTAGAGAAACAGTAGCCTAAAGCCATGTAACAAGTTAAAATTTAGATGTATACTCTGAAACCAGGGTTCTTCTCAATCCCAATCCATAAACAAGTCTTTTGGTTTGAGGTCCCTTTTCTTCTTAAACCCAAGAAAGCTGAACACTGGAGGCTCCCTCTTCCCTTTTTCCTGAGGCTTAACTAATAGCTGAGTGGCTAGAAAGGTGCATTGGATTGGGAGTTCAGCTGCACAGTTCCTATTTCAGAGTGCCTCCTTTAAAACAGGGCTTCTGTTCCCTGTAAAGTACACAGCACTGTCTGTGGGTCACCATCTCCGCATAATACCCAACACTCACGATTTAAAGGATAAGAGTTTATTTTGGCTCGAGTTTGTAGAGGTTTCAGTCAGCTCCAATGTAGGGCAGCACAGCAGAGTAGGGTTCCTCAGGCATGGCGATGGGAAGCAGGGGGGAGGGAGATAGACCCTTCTAGGTTACATCCTCAATGACTCCCTTGCAACCAGGCTTCATCTCCTAACTCTGCATTTAGCTATAGACCCATCAGTGGACTGAGTGGTGGGTATCATGCTTCCATGATCCAGTCACCTCCCAGGACTCCTACATCTAAGCACATGTGGCTTTGGGTACATGTAGATATAAACCATAACAATCTACCTGCCAGATCTTACTAGGTATGAATCAAGTCAGAGACCAAGGAGTATAGCATGAGCTGCAGGGAGGAGGCTGCAGGTTGCTAAAGTCTGTGAGGGATGGAGAGAAGATTGGGGGCTGCAGGAAAGGATGATGTCGCAGGGGGTAGCTGAAAAGGGGAGATCTAAAAGAGGACTAGCTGATTTTTGTTGTAAATCCAAAGAAATAGGAAAAGGGTTTGCTTGGCAAATAGAATTAAGGGCTAGCTGCTGTATCATATACCTCTAGCCCTAGCTGCTTGGGAGGCTGAGGCAGGAGGATCACTTGACTCCAGGAGTTTAAGACTAGCTTTTGCCATGTGTAGCAAGATCCTGTCTTTAAAAACAAACAAACAAACAAACAAACAAAAAACCCTCAATCAAATAAACAAGAAAAGGTAAGTTGAAATTGGACATGAGTCAAGCTCAAGAGCAGCCAGGGATTTAGCTCAGTAGTTTGGGTGCCTGCCTTTGCGAGCATAAGGTCTTGAGTTCAATCCCTGGTACCAAAGGAAAAGAAGCAGTGCTACTGCAGTTCTTGATACACAGGCTTCTCTGCAGAGTGGGATCTTGAAAAAAAACTGAAGGACCTTCTGATCTTGGGGCCCTAAGGACTGTGATGTCATATAGCAAAAAGAGTCCTGGACTTCCTTGCTCCTCACGTGCTTAGTGACCTCAAGATGGCTTCTCCTTCCATGTGACCTTCCATTTAAGGTCTTTTTCTCCCACATAGAAAATCCACTGCTAGAGCTGGTTTGTCTCTGAGGTCCAGTTTTCTATGATTTCTCTCCAGGGTTTTCACCATGCCTTCCTTCCAGAGAATGAACGTGACACACGACCCTTTATACTGGTGAGCCTGGGAGCTGAGCTGATAGAGTTTAGGAGAGAAAAATTTCTTGAATTGATTGATGAAAGGACAAGAAAAAAACTGATAGAGATGGAAGTTGAATACCCCAGGTCAGTGCTAAATGAATTTTACCTGTTATTTATTTTTTTGAAGGGAAGGAAGAAAAAAAGTAAAGAAAAAGAAGAGTAAAAAATAATAATACTGAATACTGACAAGGGTGAAATGAAACTGGTAGTTGTTAAACTTTAACTTGGCTCAATCCTTTGGACACTTTTAACATTGTGTTTGAAGGTCTAGAAAATTATCTCTATTGAAGCAGTGATCTACCTGTGAATTTGTCTTTATAAAGCCCAACTATGGGGAAAACTACTTACATTAGGATGTTCATACCAGTCATATTTATAATAGAGAAGAAATCAACAGCTACACTAAACGGATGCTTTAGAAAATTGTAGCCCATCCCCCAGCTAGAACAGAACTGTTTTATTAAAGAATTATGTTAAATGGCTCTATAAGTAGAGTAAAATTAATAAGATAGTGATATATGAAAAGGGCAATATGAAATTTATATATACTATGACTACACTTTTGTAGTTTATATATGTATACTAACTTTGTAAGTATACATACTGGGGTGAGAAGTGAGTGACTCCAGTAGTAAAGAAAAAGGAGGCATGGAAGCAGTCAGACTTGTAGATTCTTGTAGCTATGTCCAATAAGCAAATGAGAGAATTTTACACGAGAGCTCCGGACCAGCCTGAACTACAAAGCAAGACCCTGTCTCCAAAAGTAAAAAAAAAAAAAAAAAAAAAAGTATTTGAACAACAACCACAAAAATGAGTAAGTTTAAGAAAAATCATGAGTATTTTAAAAAATATGATATGTAGATATGGGGATTCTCTGGTGAATTCTTGTGGTTGAAGGTATCATTCATATTTCTCTGCTTCCTGTACTCTGTCCATATTGAAAATGGCTGTTCGGCCCAAATTTGGTTTGCAGAGCCCATTTCTTTTCCTGCCTTTAATAAAATTTTGCTACTGTTAAAAAAAGGAAAAGAAAATGAAACTGAGGAGCCTCATCCCTCACATGATACCTGTCTCTGGAAGGTGTCAATGTTTATGGAACTGAAATTTTAAAAGACTCACAGAGACTTGAGCACACAGATGTTTGTGTGCTCAGTGTCTGCACAGCCCAGTCGGCACTTTGCTGCAGTCATTCATCATTTCTGACAGCAGAAATTATATCTTCTTCATTAGTTGTTCTACTCACAGTTTTCTAGACTGCCAAAACAGACAAGAAACATGGTAACTACTATGACAAATTCAGATATTGTTATTTACTATATAAGAAATTGGAAATTAATGAAGCATATTAAAAGGAGGCTATCTGGTGGTATTCCAGTCAATATTTGGCAGCCAGCTCTCCAGAAAGTGAGAGGAACCCATGACTGGCAAGTTTTGCTGACTTCTGTGGTGTAAATATACCTACCATGACAAAATTCAAGCTACCTCTGATGTCACTCAACCTGGAGTTGAGAAGAGATGCACCCGATTAGATATGTCCTAGGTATACACCTAAAAGAGCTGTCTTTGGTACATCACTGAAACTAAGGGAAGAATTTGTAGCCCGTTTTAACTTTTAGGAGTTTTCACATAGGTTGATCTGTATAGAAAACAGATGACTTTGTCCTGGTCAATATAATCTAGATAGAAGAATGTTCTAGATTATTAGAGAGTTACTAAATTTGCCTCTTGATTTAGGCAACTGTAGGCAAATCAGTAGAGTTCAATATGCCCTTCACTTGCTATTGTCTCAGAAGGAAATATGCCAGTGGGAACTAAGCCAATCACATTATGCTATGAGAAAAGGGGTCAGAATAGGGCTAGGGTACCATGACCAGACCAAGGCAGCCACCAATCTGCTGTCTCTGTCAATTTTTTATTGTAGACATTTCATACAAATGGATTCATATAATATGTATATATTATACTTTATAAATTTATCATCTGATGAATGTTTGGATTATTTCTACTTTTTTTGGCTTTTATGAAACCTAGGAATAAATTGATAGGTCATATGGTAACTTGTTTAACCTTTTGAGAAATTGTCAAACTATATTACAAAATGGCTTAATACTGTTTCACATACTCATTGGCAGCGTATTTGAACTCTCATTCCAATTTCTACAAAACCTCATCCGTATTGTTAATTGGCCCTACTAGGTATAACTGGTATATCATTGTGGTTGGTTTGTATTTCCTTTATGGCTAGTGATAATATATGCATATTTTTAGTTGCCTCATTGTAATATATAAAAAGAAATAGGTGAAGTTATTTTAATATATTTTATTTGATTTAATTTATCTAAAATATTATTATTACAACATATTATATTTTATCAACCTAAAACTAATGAGATATTTTCCATTCTTTTGTTGAAAGCCTTTAAAATCTGGAGTGCATTTTATACTGCCAGCACATCTCTAATTCAGACTGTCCATGTTTCAGGTATTCAGGAGCCATATGTGGCCCATGGTCACTGTGACAGGATAGCACAGTCTAAGGGAAGAAGGTTTTACAAGAGTAGAGAACACAGGGAGAAGAGTTGGGGAAATGGCAGAGACCTGGAACAGGGCCCAATGTGTTTAGGGATAAGAAAGAGTTGTAGGAAGCAAGGCTATAGGGTCAAGGGCCAGGGAGGAGCTGGAACAACACCTCAGCTTCTGTGCTCACCCTTCAGCGATGAAGAACTGTGCAAGAAGTTCCTCAAAGAGAACACCTGGAATATCTTTCGGAAGGACTTCATGCGGCTGTTGGTAGAATCTCAACAAAGATCTCAATTCATGCCGACCCGGCCCCAGAAGAAAGGCATCTACAACCCTAAGTCCTTGGTCCTGGATCTGAATAGCATCAACAAGAAGATTAAACCACATTATCCCATGTTTATGGGACCCCAGAAATACCTCCCCCCACTTAGGATTGTCCAAGCCATCTCAGCACCCCGGCACAAAATTCAGTCAGTCTTGCCTCAGTATAAGAATGTGGGACTCCTTTAGAACCAATAAAGAACATTGCACTGACCACTATGTTTTCTGAATGAACACCACGGGACCTGTGGGGCTTGGAGGGTAGGTGGATAGAGAGTTTCCCTGGTGGTCCAGAGAAGTGTTTGGGAGCAACAATACATTCTTTCCTGACACATGTGGGCTAATTCAAGAAAACAGACGGTTAAGGAGGCTGGTGTGGGTAAGCTTATCATTGGAGGTGGTCTCAGGGCAGGATGGAAGGTGCACAGGACTCAGATCAAAGTAGCTGAGACTATGATTATAAACACAGATACAGTCCAAGATCAGGCAGATCAGTTAAAAGGGCAGAGCAGGAGGGCTGGAAGGCAACAGGTAAGAATGCTGGGACCGGATGTGACCATTCCCTATCCAGATGGAGTACTCGATCCTTTGTCCCAGTTGATGCCATGCCAGAAACTAATGCAGCACTGCTGTTGCCAATCTGTAGATTCTTTGAGTCAAGAAATTGTGTTCACTTCAGCAGCACATATACTAAAATTGGAAAGATATACAGAGAGTCAAGAAATCCAGTATTTCATGAGTCCTATTTTTTTTTTTTTTTTTTTTTTTTAGGTTTTTTGAGACAGGGTCTCGCTTTTGTGGTTCAGGCTGGCCCTGAGCTCAGCCTCAAGCTCACATCACAATCCTCCTGCCTCTGCCTCCCGAGTGCTGGGATTACAGGCATGAGCCACCACGCCTGGCACGGTGGTATGTGGTACTGGTTGCTGCTGGGTGTGGGTCTCCACATCCAGTATTGTTATGTGGTTACCGGGGAATCAAACCCGGGTCCTTGCGCTTGCAAGACAGGCGCCGGAACCACTGAGCTAACTCCCCGGCCCTCATGAGTCCTATTTTTAAACATGAGCAATTAATTCATATTGTTGCATACTTCAATAGTGTCAGGCTGGGCCGACAGATATGACTGTAGGGGAGGGACATATAAGAGCTATCAGAGAGACAGAGTGGAAAGCATGACAGGAGAAGGCATGCTGGTCAAGGATGAGGAACAAACAACCTGTGATAGCATAGGCAGGAAAGAAATGAGACAGAAGGGATAGAATTAAAGAGGGCCCCTCAGTATTTCTGGGGATCCATCTGTCACTGAAGTAGGTCTGGAATTCAGGGTTCCTGTCTTCTGCTGGCCTCAGAACCATGGATCAAGTGCTAAGTCACTTCCTTAATCAGTGAGCTGGTGAGCACTGATGGGACTGGCAGAGACTATAGAAAAACAGAAGCCACCCCCTTGAGCTTTGCATGTGCAGGCCCACTCACACTCACCCTCTCCACTCCTGAAGTGGAATGGGCTATGAGGAACACTTGTGCATCTGTGTTGGAAATCAGGAACCTTGGAAGACTTGGCTTTGTTTCTTTGCCCTGGATCCCTTTAAGCATCTTGAGCTCATTGTTGGAACTTTTACTTCTCTGGAGGTAAAATGAACAAGTTGGACTAGATAAATGGATTTCATAAATGAAGGGTGAGTATAATTTGCAAAGCATGTTCATACACTTCCAGGACCTGCCTGGGAAAACAGTGGGGTCGCAAGGCCAAGGGGTGAGGATTGAGAGATAAGAAAGACATGAGATAGAAAAGTTAGGGATCAGGAGGACTCTTCAGTCAATACTGAATGAGTGCCGCGTTTATTTCTCAGCCTCTTTTTATACATTTTTTAGGCAGTGCTTACGTGCTGGTTAGTTTCGCTTACGTGTACAAAAGTAAAAAAGGGCAGAATCAATGTGGTTACATACAATAGTCAATACATCATTCTTCAATCATTTCTTTCAAGTTATTCCTAGCTCTCTATTATCTACTTAGTGAATAGCTGCTTTCTTGACTTGCCTACTTCAAGGTTAAAAGAACAGGTGGCTATCTCTGTGTATGTCTGCTTCTAAAGTCACAGTACAGAGACTGTTTTAAGTTGCTTTTCTGCAGAAAGCAGCAGTTGTTTTGAGGGAGGTGAACAGTGCTGGGCTCTGATCCAGAACCCAGTTTAACCTCCTCTCTCCCTCGCAGGCATCCGAGGGCAGCAATCTAAAAAGACTGCAAGTCATCCATGGGCACTGGGCAGCTTCTGGTATGGCGCAGACTGTCTGAATTATCAGGGCTGCACCCACCCGGAGCAGACTTCCAGGCCTGCTGACAGGGAAAGGAGAAGATAGCCATGGCACTGTAGGAAATGGCTCCCAACAATACACACACACAAAGAATATGCATTTTTTACTCAGAAGGGCATGGCTAGCTCTAAGAGGGTTAAGGGGCAATGGACATGAAGACCTTGGCTTCTCAGATGACTGTAGAATTAAGGGACTGCAGTTGTGGAAAGGCTGGCTGTGACTAGCAAGGATAGGGTCTCACTGTTTTGGGACCAGGAAAGTTAGGGTGCTTGACTGAATCTCTTCGCCTTTAATGCTGTGGCTCCAAGATGATTGTGTGGAATTCTGTTTCGCTGCTGCTGTTTTTTTCTTGGTACCAGGAATCAAACTCAGGACCTTGTGTTTGCCAGGCAGGTGTGCCACCACTGAGCTACATCCTCAGCCCAACTGTGTGATTTTTTTTTTAACATGCCACCATGCTGTATTATTTGAGTACAGATGATTTCCCTTCACGTATCACCTAGAGACCATTTTACTCACTGCTCTGTTTGGATGCCAGCCTCTTGTCCTCTTCAGAAATGGTGAGACAGATTCCCTTTCCCCAGGGAAGAGAAATCCATGGTTTGCTGCCTTTGCCAATTAAAAAGAAATGTTGGAGAGCCAAGTGGCAAAGCTGTTGCTATTGGCATCTTTCACAGGAATCACATCAAAAGAGCCAGGATGTCTCTCCCTGTTGGTGATCACACCAGTCCTTCCCAGGTTGGCACCTCCAGTCACCATATATAGGTTACCAGTGTCAAACTTGATAAAATTGGTAATCTTGCCAGTACCCAAATCCAACTACCTCCTCAACCTTGATGAAGGGATCAGGATAGCAAATGGTGTGAGCATCAAGGGTTAGCAGAAGTGGGATTCTTTTTGTGCCCCCAAAGATCTCCCTTACTTTGCATGACTTATAGTTGGCCTTCTTGGGTGTAATGTGGTGAGTAGCAAAGTGGTCCTTGGTATCGTAGGTCACATGGAAATTTTCTCCAATCTTGTCCACGTTGGTAACATCCATAAAACCAGCAGGGAAGATTATATCAGGTCAGATTTTGCTACCAATCTTACATGAAGCACTGCATGCAAATCTGTACTTCATCCCGTCAGGGCATACTTAAGTCTATTCCTTAGAAAAATGATGAGAGGCAGACATTCTCTCAGCTTGTGGGGACTGGTGGATGGATTAGGAACAAACACACTGGTCAATTTTTCCAGCATGCAATGCTTTGGAGATGCTACTCTCTTCAGATGCTTCTTCGGACCATGAACCATAACTGTGCTGGGGATGGAAAGAGAGCTGTATGGAATTCTTATTCATTAATTTATAACTTTTTATTGAGCACTTACTAGGTAGCAGATTCAGAGAAGAATAAGACAGTTTCTGTTCCCGTCTATTCTTTATGCCAGTGTTCAGCATATTTTGTGTAAAAAGTAAAGATAATAATACTTAGGTTTTGTAGGTCCTATAATCTCTATTGCACCTACTCAATTCTGCATCATGAAAGCTACTGTGAAAAGTATGCAAACAATTGGTTGTGGCTGTTTTCCAAAACTTTACTAACCAGGTGGCAGGTCAGATAGAACCTCTGAAAGTTCTTGAGCAGACATTATGTGGGCAAGCACTTACGTATGAAACACACCTTGCTAAGCATCTGATCACTGGATCCAGTGACCTGTTAGGTACTGCTAGTTCTACCAAGGGTTGCTGAGGATTTTAATCTTTAATTTTAATTTTAAGTGGTGATCTATGTAGACCAAAGTGAATGACTTTGTTTACCAAGAAACTTTGGTCAGATTTTATGGAAAATAAGAGAAAAAGCTTCTTGAATAAATGGTAGAACATGTCTTCTGTGAGTGTAATAGGTAAGGAAATAGATCTGAAGAGTACCTTGGAGTGACAATCCTGGGTAGGGAGAGACCATGGGGTGGGCCAAAGGAGCAGAGCAGAGGAAGAGCAAAGCTCTTCTGCAGACTCAGCAGCAGAAGCACTTGAAGGGGAAGGAGTCTGCAAGAGTTGAGTTATTCTGTACCTGAGAATGTGTGGCACTTAGCTCAGTGGTTCTGGCACCTGTCTTGCAAGTGCAAGGGCCCAGGTTCAATTCCCCAGTAACCACATACCATACTGGGTGTGGAGACTCACGCCAAGCAGCAATCAGTATCACATACCACAGTACTGGACGTGGTGGTTCACGCCTGTAATCCCAGCACTCGGGAGGCAGAGGCAGAAGGATTGCTGTGATGTGAGTTTGAGGCTGAGCTCAAGGCCAGCCTGAACCACAAAGTGAGACTCTGTCTCAAAAAAAAAAAAAAAAAAAAGTGACCCTTAATTATAGTGTGATACAGCACTGTTGAAGTCATTCTGTTACAATGTGAAGTTCCAGTGCGTAGGACATACATATTACATCTACAACAGAGGTTACTAGTATCTTTCTGGGCACAATTCATGTGACCATCTAGAGGTATCTTCCCCCATCAGAGGAACAGATAACTGAGCTTTTGGAAGGCTGAGCCCCATAATCAGTGATGGAAGCCATCATTCAGAGATTAGAAGTGGGAGGGCCTTGCTGGTGTCTCACCTAACTCCCACACTTTTCTCTAAGTAAAGAAGATAAGGATAACATTAAGGGAGAGCAAGGCAGGAGAACCAGGTACCACCCAGTCCTTGACAGTGTTGTGCAGATCTATAGCCACACCACACTGAGTGTGTTTAAGCAGATCTGATCTCAGAAACTATACGGGTTCAAGCCTGGTTAGTATTTGGATAGGAGACAATACTGTGGAGGAAGTGTTGCTTACAAGTCTGGTGGGGCCATGCTGGGAGGGAAGGGCTTTGGCTGTTTGTTAGTGTGGTAACAGCTCTGAGCTTTCAGGCTGTGGACTCCAGAATGATCAATGTTTCTTAGTCTCCTTGTTGTGGATACCTCCCCATATTCTCTTGTTTTCAGAGACGGGGCTTTTAGAGGGAAACTAGATCATGGGGGCATTATGCTCATCAGTGGGTTCATCTATTAGTGAGTTCATGGCTGAATATACTATCAGGAGGTGGAGCCTCCTGAAGGATGTCACTGGGGGAGTAATGTAAAAAAGGTGTTATCCTGGCTCCTTCGATCTCTGTCTTCTGACTGTCATGGGTTAAACAGCTTTTCTCTCCCCTGCCCTTCTATAGTCATGCTTTTGCACTGGACCAAGTCAACCTTAGACTGCATCTTCTGAAGCATGACCTAAATCAAACCTCTGGTCCTTTTAAGTTGTGAGTGTTTCATATAGTGTTCAGCCACAGGCAAATTCAATACAGAAAGTTGGTAGCAGAAAAGTAGGATCACTGTTGTGATTATACCTGACTACACTGTTTAGAAGCCTTCTGTTAAGAGTTTAGGAAGGTTTGGAGACATAGACCAGAGAAGCTTTAAAATGCTGTAAGAAGAGCCTGATGGATGATTCTGGTTGGAGTTTAGAAGATTAGAATGTGGACAGTAAAGGCCAGACTCAAAGCTGCAGTTATGAATATGAGCTCTATTGCAAACTGAACTAAAGAGACTACATGTTACATGAAAAGGAACTTGTCTACATTTTGCCCATGTACTGAGACTTTTCAGAAGACTGAGTTTAAGGGCAATGGACTAATTAATCTGGTAGAGAAAATTTTATGACAGTCCTACATTCAAGCTGTGGCATGAGTAGTGTTGACTGATTTAGCCAGGTTTATAGTGAGAATTAGGGGCAAAAGACAGAGAAATATTTGAAAAAGTTAAATTTTGTCTTTAATGACTTCACATGTAAAATTGGGTCAAATGTAGGTGTAACAGTTGTTGCAGAGATTAGCATCACTAAAAAGAAGCAAAGTACTTTGCATCAGGACAATAAGATGCATTGAGGATATCTCAGGAAATAGCCAGACCACACCTATTACAGGCTCAAGGTTATAAAGAGTAAACTTCGAAAAAACTTGCTTTAAGAAGAGGCCTCAGGGCTAGAGATTTAGCTCAGTGGTTCCAGTGCCTGCCTTGGAAGTGCAAGGACCCAGGTTTGATCCCTGGTAACCACATACAACAGTGTTGGGTGTAGTGGCTCAGTCCTGTAATCCCAGCACTTGGGAGGAAGAGGCAGGAGGATTGCTGTGAGCTCAAGGCTCACCTGGGCTACAAAGGAGCTCAGGGCCAGCCTGAACAACAAAATGAGACCCTGTCTCAAAAAGAGGGGAGAGGAGAAGGAGAAGAAGAATAAGGAGGAGGAGGAGGAGGAAGAAGAAAAAGAACAACAACAACAACAACAACAAGAGAGAGCCCCAAAGTGCCTGCTTTTTCAGGGATACCTAGGTAAGTATTTCCCTGGGTTCAGCCATCCAGGCACTCAGAGGCCACTACAGCCATGGTCCAAAGGGGAGAGGTTACTGCACGTTTGCAGACTTTGATGTCACCCATGTGGTGCTGGTTTTTCAAGCATAAGACTTTCGGAGTTATAGAGCTTTTACCAAGATATCAAAGAAAGACTTGGGAGGCCAAGCAGTGTGCATCTGAGTGGTCAATACATGAGATACTACGAGTGAAGCTGAAGGTTAAGTAGATAGAGAACCCAGGAAGTGTGCCAGGAATATGGATTGTCTGCTAAGGAAAGCCACAGGCAGTGAGCAGAAACAGAAAAAGAGAGAGGCCACACAGTCTGCAACCAGCAAGGCTATGGGAGCAGGGGTGCCTAAACACTTTGGAGTTCACACTACTAACTTCTCTGTTGCCAGACATGAAGCTGCGAGGTTTAATGTTTGCCCTGTTGCTTTAAATCTCAGAGGAGAATTTAGACTTGGACTTTTTAGCAGTGCTGAAACTGTTAAGACTCTGGCAACTCTTGGAGATGGACTAAATGCATTTTGTATATCGGGGAAGTGATGGGAGCATGGGGTTGAATGTGTTGTCAGGAGGTGGGACCTGGTTGGAGGTAGGTCCCTGGAGGAGTGACCTGGAAGGTTGTATTTCAGTACTTGGCTCTTCCCTTCTCTCTGTGCTTTCTGCTGCCATGACGTGAGCAGCTTTCCTCTGCCATGACTTTCTACCAAGGTGTTTTGCTTCAGAGCCAGCTGACCTTGGATTGAATATCCTGAAGAATGAGCCAAATTAAACCTCTCCTACTTTTTAGTTGTAGGTTGTGTTCAGCAGTGGGGAAACTAAAACATTCTCTCACCCTCTGAATTGGGGGTGGGGCCAGGGTCAGGAAGGATAGGATGAAGCAGAATTTATTTGGGAGAGTTTAATCAGAGTAAATATGACATTTGTAAAAACAAATTATGTTTTTCATGGTTCAGAGGTCCTCATCATTACATATGAAAGTTCAGGAAGCCTGCTGTGTATATATAATCGAGGTTCAGGTATGCATTGCCCACAGTGATGAAGCTCTCTGCAGAGGTGTGTTAGACCATTTCTCATTACTTTAATTAAATTCCCAAGACTGAGTAATTTTTTTTATTTTTGAGACAGGATCTCGCTTTGTAGGCTGGCTGTGAGCTCACTATGTAGCCCAGGCGAGCCTCGAGCTCACAGCAATCTTCCTGCCTCTGCCTCCCAAGTGCTAGTTTTACAGGCATGAGCCACTACACCCTGCACTGTGGTATGTGGTACTGGTGGGATGAGTCACCATGCCTGGCATTGTTATATGTGGTTACCAGGGATTGAACTCAGGACCTTACGCTTGCAAGGTAGGTGCTGGGACTGCTGAGCTATATCCCTGGCTCAAGACTGAGTAATTTGTAAAGAAAGAATATAGTTAAGTTTTGGAAATCCAAACAGCATGGAGCCAGCTCTGGTGATGCATGATGTAGTACATAGCATTACAGTAGTGAGAGTACATGAGGGAGGTCACATTGTGAGATAGGATGCCAGAGAGGGGACAGGACTCTTATAATACTTGGTTTTCACTCTCACTTTCTCTGGAGAACTAACTCAGGGTTCCAGGAGAACTGCTTTAATCCCCACACGGCAGTGCCCACCCTGCCCTTGCAGTAGTCCAAGGACCTCCTATTTGGCCTCATTTAATGTTCTACTGCCTTTTAACAGCCACACTCTGGACCAAGCTAATACATGAATCCTTGGAGGACTTACTCAGATCACATTCAAAACAGCAAAAGGCTTTCACTTATCCTGAAATATCTTCTGGCAACTAACAAGGTGGTGGTACCCCATTTGGCAAATGAGCCTGAGACCCAGACTGACAAAAACCTCTCTTGGATCACTTGAGTCCAGGTGGATGTTTTAGGAAATTCTTGTGCTCTTGCTGCACTGTCCTTGTTAATCAGCCTTGCAGTGTGTGCACTGTGACATGACTATTACTCATTTGTTGCAAAAGAGCCACTTGTTTAAAAAAAGAAAGAAAGAAACTGCCTACAACCCTGAATCTGTACAAAGAGAACACACTCACCCTCTGGAATGATTTTTTCATATGTAAGTAGGCATAGTCATACTTGGAGAGGTCCTCCTGGGCCACTGAAGTCAGAAATAGAGCTTCTGGCACTAACATTTCCTCTGTTTGGGGAAAATGAAAAAAATTTTTTGAAAAATAAATAGTTGATATTGCCAGCATTTATTATAGGAAATGCTTAAGATCCCTTTTTTTGCGTATGTACCAAGGAGTGGTGTAGTTGCATCAAACATGACTCAGTTTTCAGTTTTACATTCTCGCCAGCAGGGAGGGTCTTGCTCATACACATCCTTGCCAGAATTTATTATTTTTTATATTTTTGACAGTTGCCATTCTGACTGGTAGAATCTCAATATAGTTTTGACTAGCATTTGCTAATACCTAAAGATGTTGGACATTTCTTTTTTTTTTTTTTTTTTGTAGGTTTTTGGAGACAGGGTCTCGCTTTGTGGTTCAGGCTGGCCCTGAGCTCAGCCTCAAACTCACATCACAATCCTCCTGCCTCTGCCTCCCGAGTGCTGGGATTACAGGCGTGAGCCACCACGCCCGGCACTGTGGTATGTGGTACTGGTTGCTGCTGGGTGTGGGTCTCCACACCCAGTATTGTTATGTGGTTACC
>PVIR01025093.1:0-25209 GCA_004026965.1 Petromus typicus | reverse complement strand
TAAGCATTCTCAACACAGAAGACAGACTTGGAGTAAATTAGCATCATAATTTCCATGTAATTTTTCACATTTAGATAAATTAGAGAAGCTAAACTATATAGCTTCTGCACAAATCTGCACAACATCTGCCAAAAAATAGATCACTTCCTAAATCTTTCTCAAACTACCAATGTCCCACTATCAAAACTAGACAAAGATATTACAAAAAAACAAGACTACAGACCAATATACCTCATAAAAAAACAGACACAAAAATCCTCAGTAAAATGAAAGCAAATTGAATCCAACAATATAAAAAAGGGATAATAGATCATGACTGATTCTCGGACTGAAAAGCTTGTATAACATTCTAAAATTAATCAACATAATTGACCATATTCAGATACTAAACCAGAAATATCATATGATCAGCTCACTCAACAAAATGTATCATCTAGTCATAATTAAAACTCTCAGTAGGCCAGGAATTTTTATTCTTTAACCTAATAATTGTTAGTTGAACAGAGTATCTATAAAACTAGCTATTACTAATATATATATATATATATATATATATACACACACACACACACACATATATATACACACACATATATATATACACACATACACATATACATATACATATCATACATATATATTATATATATATGTTTTTTTTACTTTTGAGACAGGGTCTCCTTTTGTAGTTCAGGCTGGCCCTGAACTTACTATATATCTCAGATTGGCCTCAAACTCACAGCAATCCTCCTATCTCTGCCTCCTAAGTGCTGGGATTATAGGCATGAGCCTCTATGTCTGGCTATTACTAATATATTTAATGATCAGGAATAAAACTACAATACCTCATCCTTCTGATTCAGTCTCATATAAAAGTCATAGCCAGTGCAATAAAGGGAGAACAAGGAATAAAAGGTACACAGACTGGGAACAACAAAACTTAAATAGTCTCTTTTCCTAGATAATTCTGTTGTTTATACAGAAAAAATCTCCCCAAAACTTATTTTAAAAAGCACTTATAAGGACGGGGATTTAGCTCATTGGTTCCAGACCCTGCCTGGCAAGCCCAAGGTCTGAGGTTTGATCCCCAGTAACCACATACAACAATTCCAGGCATGGTAACTCACACGCATCAGCAATCACTGCCACAGAATACAATGCCTGTAAATCCCAGTATTGGGAAGGCAGAGGTAGGAGGACTACTGAGTTTAAGGCTGCATTCAAGAACAGCCTAAAATACAAGGCAAGACCCTGTCTCAAAAAAACTAAAAAAAAAAACTCTTATAAATAATAAGTGAACTTAGCAAGGTCACAGGATATAAGGGTAAGAATCAAGTCTATCATATATATATTTACATTATATATTTATATATACATTACAAATACTTATCATTGTACATATAAGTTACAATGAAATATATACATACACACACGTGATATATATGAAATAAAATGAATAACTAGGGTTTGATATCGCTTTTTTAAAAAATACCACTTCAGTAACATCTGATCACCAAAATGAAATTAATTATAAGTCAATGACCTAACTTTTACAGTCTTTAAAAGCAAAGTCATTTCTATCAGTAAAAACTAAAGCAAACAATGAATCCAAAAAGCTACTGGGTCTAAGATTTAGTTTTAAATCTTCAGATGTTATTTTAATCTCCAGAAAATGTTTGGTTTTTTGCAATAAATTAGGCATTTCAAAAAGTCAATTTATTTTTCAAGAAAAAAATGGCCATCACCTGTTCATGTTCAGTACCAAAATCATCATCCTCTGCCCCAATAATATGAGGTGTAATACGGGTTAAGGGACTCCCGACGAATGATTGAGTGTCCTAGACCATTCAAAGAAAAGGAACAGAAAAATTATCTGGTGGTCAAAGTCAATGAAAGAATAAATATAAACTATCAGAAAGATATGGTTCACTTAGTCAATGGGATTTCTTTTTACTTATTTTCTTTGAAGTACTCTTTTGCTCAAAGACAAACTGTCAAGCCATGAACTATTGTAGAGAAAACAATCACAACAGTAGCTGTTTCTTGGAGAATGAGAGGGGCCAAAATTATTCCTGAAAGTAGTAAATATTTTTTGATCACTACATCCACAATTCTAATCATTTTCTGTATCCTTACTTTATTAGTTACACACACCTACGCTTTGCCATAGAAAGACATAAAATGGCTTACTTACCATAAAAAGTTAAATTTTAAGAAGTGATTAAACAACAGAAAAAATGACTGGCAAAAATGATAAGACAAAATTGGCCGAGCAATTAACACACTTAAGAAGTACTAACAATATTTCCATTCACTACAGAAAGATTGAAACTATTACTTAATCTTGTATTTTCACTTAATTCATTTTCATAAATGCATAGTATAGGGTTCTCAATTTGCCACTAGTGATATTCTTGGTCAGATAACTACTTGTCAGGGGACTGTCCTATGGACTGTAGCATGGTTAGCAGCATCCCTAATCTCCACCCATCTACCAGCTGGGTAGTAGCAGCTTCCTAGTTGAGATAATCAAAAATATTTCCAGATACTGTCCAATGTTCCGTGCATGGCAAAATCATACCTGGCTCAAAAGCACTGGCACAAAGCAGTAAAATTTTCAAGTGATCTCACAAACACTGCTACAGAACAAAGATAATAAGATTGTAAAAATAAACTGGAGGCTGGGAGATAGTACTCCATTCAGTAGCTCATCTGTTCATCTACTCACAAAATTGAATGCAGCATGAAAAAGGTAGTATAAAGGAAATAATGTAATGAGCTATTTGAAGAACAACAAGTAGTAAAATCAAAGGTAATGTAGGATTAAGAGAAATAAAAATTTTGAAAGAAACAGAACAAATTTGGCTGAAACATGACAGCAGTTGAACGTGGAAAATCTGGAGCTCACCCTGGTGGGTAGCATCATACTGGCTTAGCAGTCATCTGTTCAGTAATTATATTTGCTCTATATAAGTAAATCCATAAATTATAAATTCAGTGAAAATTATAAATTTAGTGAAAATATATATGTAGTTTATCTTCCTTACATGTATCACACAACATACTACAACATACTACACCTCCTAAATGTAATTTTATCTTTTTAAATGATTATTTTAACTTCAAAGTTTTAATGAAAACATTCAAATAAAAGCAAAAGAAATTTGTTTTGAACAGCAGACAGGCAAATTTTAATTGGATAATTGACTTGATGTCTTTGATTTTTCAAGTCTTTACATTCCTAACAATCAATACATCACAAAATTTTGTTAAATCTTTCACTATAAATGAACTTCAACCAGGTTTGATGGCGCACACCTCCAATGATAGCATTTTGAGGTGGTGGGAAACAAGTCTGGGCCCAGCCTGGACAAACTAGCAAAAGCCTGGCCCAAAATAAAAAATAACAACAGTCTGATGGTATAGCTTTATATAAAGGGCCTAAATTCAATGAGCAGTATCACAAAAAACAAACAAAAAAATTTTTTTAAAACTTCAAACAAATCTAATTTTAAAATCAGAATGCTAAAAATATTCAATTAAGAATATTTAAGTTAGCAATCCCTCTTCTTAGTAAATACTCAAAGAAGTGAAAGCAAAGCGTTATTCATAACAGCCACAAAATGGAAGCAGCCCAAGTATTCACTGCCAGATGAATGGATAAATAAAATGCAGCATACACATATCACAGAATATTACTCAGTATGGGCGTGGAAGGTTGTAGGGTGGGTAGGGGAATGGGAAAAATGAGAATTAAGTCATGTCATATACTGGTACAAATTGTCAATGTTGAGTGTGATCATACTATATATATATATATATATATATGATGAATATATATTATATATTATTATATATTCTATTTTATATTATATATTATATAAATGTTATATATATTATATATTATGAATATTATTCAGTCTCAAAACAGACAAGAATTGTGATACATGACATAGCATGGAGGAACTGAAGGAATTATGTTACTTGAAAGTCACAAGTCATGTAATTGCATGATTGTATTTACTCAAGCAGCTAAAATAGTCATATTCAGAGGTAGAAAATAAAAAGGTGGTTGCTAAGGGTTGGAGAGAGGGACACAAGTAGACTTAATGCTTAATGAACACTAAATTTAAGTAGACAGATGCAGCAATGGTTGCACAGCAGTGCAAATGTACTTAAAGCCACTATACATTTAAAACAATATATTTTTAATGTATATTCTACCCAAATAATAAAACACTATCAAGCAACCTAATAATATCCATTTTTCCAAATCTTCATCAAATACGCTTAACAAAGAAAAACACATCAAATTTGACTTCCACAACTTAAATATAAGAAATGGTAAAAGGGCTGGGGGTGTACCTCAGCACCAGGGCGCTTGCCTAGCATGTGTGAGATCCTATGTTTGATTCCTAGCCCCACACACGTGAACATATGAATGCACATGCACATACAGTAAAGACATTTACTGCTCAGATTTCATACTCACATTGTCCTGAACTGCTTCACTTTTCTCTGGGTTTTCTTCTGGATAAACCTTCTCTTTCAAGCCACTCTTGGGACTCTAACATTAGAGAAATAAAAACAAAAAGATTTTCAGTTAATTTCAACAGCCTCACAAAAGCAAATACAAGAAAACAGTTTTTAAAAACTTTATATTTGTACATAAATCTTGCCTTTCCTACTTTTCCCCCTAACTTTAGCAAGTCAACCTCTAAGCTTTTCAATTTTGTTTATGAATAATATAGAAGTAAATAAAATAGTTTTACCTAATCTCCAGGTTAGTTTCCTACTAAATAATCATAACTAGATACATTACATGCCTCAAAGTTATAATGTCCAAATCACACTCTATCATTATCTTCTTCCCTAACCTTTCCCTTTTCTAACTATGCTTTTTTTTCAAGTTAAAAACACTTCTTTCATATTCATATGAATACAATCAAACTTATATCTAGTTCTCTTATAACCTCGCATGAAAACTGTTGTGTAGTTTCATAAAATTTACACAGAATGTTAGAAATACATGACTCTAAATCTTAAGGTATTAAAAGAAAAGAATGAGATAGTAATAAAGAAAAAAGGAAACACAGGTTATATATATACGGGGTGAGGGTTACGGGGATGGGAGGAGAAAAAAATGAGAATCAAGTCATGTCGTATTCTGGTACAAACTCTCAATGTTGAATGCAATGATGATGTGTATTTATAATGTACCAATAAAGATTTGAATTTTTTTAAAAAGATGAGATTAGAATAATACCATCACAAAAAAAAAAAAAATTATCACAGATACTATCCTTATCTCACCTTTGGAATCTGGTAAGGTATCAACTCTTGTGAAAAGAATCCAAGAAAAATATTTACCTTTCGTTTCCTGTAGAAGTTATATTTTAAAGTAACCTAAAAGTATTGTAGGACTTCCTGCAGAAATTATATTTTAAGGCAACCTAATAACTGTAAAGGAAAATGCTGGATGGGGAACTTCATAATAAAATAAATCAGGCTGACATTAACTGCACACCTTAAACAAACTTAGAACATTGACCCCTAGTGTGATGTAATCAGATGTACACAGTACCACCTATGAACTGTTCTTGGCAAAGTATAACCTATCAAACTTTAATCTGATCAAGACTCTATCAATTTTCAGAAAATAAAGATAAATGAATGAACAGGTTGTAAAATACCATGAAAATAAATTAGAAAAGTTACTTCTTTTTAAACTGGACACATGATCCAGTTTCTTTAACCAAAGAAAAAATAGCAAGATTAGGGCCAGGGATTTAGCTCAATAGTTCCACTGCGTGCCTTGCAGGCACAAGGTCCCTAGTTTGAGCTCCAGTAACCCCACATAACAATACAAGGCGTGGTGACTCACACCCACAAGCTATCTACACCACATACCAAAATGCCAGGCATGGTGGCTCACAACTGTAACCCCAGAGCTCAGGAAGCAGAGGCAGGAGGACTGCTGCGAGTTTGAGGTTTGCCTGGGCTACAAAGTGAGTGAGCTCAGGGCCAGCATGAACTACAAACTGAGACCCTGTTTCAAAAAAAAAAGAATAAAAAAGAAAAAGGCAGGAAGCCTATAAATGATAGAGCCTAAAGTGATTTATCAACAAAAGAATATGAAAACTTTGGATCCCAGCTCAAATAGAACTACAAAACGATTATTGTAAGGCAATTAGAATAATAAAATTATTAAGAAGGTATTAATTCTTAAGGGTTGATAACCATATTATGCTTATGTCCAACTGATAACAATAAATATTAATGGAATAAAGTCTTAGATTTACTTAAAGTAAGCAAGTGGAGGGTGCGCACAATAGGAGCAAAAGACAAAATAAGTTTTAGTGTATGTGGACAGCTGCTGAAGCTGTATTATCAGGATATCACAGGGATCATTAACTGGTCTTCTCTACTTTTGATTACATTTGATGCTTATCCAAATATATACTTTTTAAAAAGTTTTTCATAAACTGAAAAATAGAGGTAGATGCTCTGAATTTTAGATGCTCACGTGTGATCATGGTGCCTATCTTTAGAGAACTGGTATGTGGAATTATTTAAAGACTTTAAATAATGGTGCCATGTGCCTGTAATACTAATATTCTGGGAGAGTAAGGCAGAAGAATCACAAGTTTGAGCCCAGCCAAGGCAATTTAGAAACTCAGTACATAGCCTAACAAAAAGGCTTTAGGGTTCAATGGCTATTACTACAAAACAACAATAACAAAATCACCAGAATGTGAACAAAGTAGAGATTTTTAATTAACAGTAACTCCACAAGACCACCAGAAAACCATTTTGTTATACACCATAAATGATCAAATTTAAAAATTTAAAAAATTAAGATGCAAATTTTAAAAATTAAGCATTGATTCAAAAGCTAAAATGAACTCTTCCAAATTTACTGCTGTACAAATGAAATAAACAGGAAAATTTATGTTAAAAATAGCTTATTTTTAGCCTCAGTCATTTGTGAGAATTAAATAAGGTTGTTACATGTTCAGCAGATATCTAATCTTGATATCTATGTCATTTATTTGTTTAGTCTATTTTCCTTATACATAAATTGGTGATATTGTTTAAAATTATGAGAATTTAAAAAGAATTATCTGTAAAGCACAAGGTATAACTTCTGGCACAAAACAGATATTCAGTAAATGTTAACTGTTAGCCATCCACACACATGTGAACGAAGCTGAGCGATGTTCCTACAGCTCTCTGTCTCTCCTCCACTTCATCTTCTATACTGATATGTTTCTGATGGTGCCTCTCTTCTGCTTCTAAGACAAAGCTTAAATAGTCTATTTACTCATTTGTTGTTCATTAAAATTTTTTTCAAATGTCTATTACACATAAGTCTTAATTCATTGAAATGCCTATGTACATACTCATCAATTACAGTGTACTCAATAGTTGTATTTCTAAACCACAGATTTCATCATCACATTCCTCTAAAAGCAAAATAAAATTCTACTTTCTTATCTGTGTTGCTTATGTTGATCATGCTTTGGAAACACAAACGGACAGAACACAATGTCTGTGCTCTCAAGGAACTTCCTGTCTAATAACGTGAAACCCACAGAAACAGAGGTGAAGCAGCACTAAGTAAAACCTGAGAGTGCAAAGATTCCCAAAAGCAGTACCATTGGAACAAGCAGAATTCAGCCATTTACAGTTTGTATTCAAGTCTTGGTTTCTAAAATAATCTTTAGCTAATTCATGCATAACCCAGGTTGCCCTAGAATTTTCACTGCTC
This sequence comes from Petromus typicus, assembly GCA_004026965.1. Classification (NCBI taxonomy): domain Eukaryota; kingdom Metazoa; phylum Chordata; class Mammalia; order Rodentia; family Petromuridae; genus Petromus; species Petromus typicus. The sequence goes on along the minus strand of PVIR01025093.1, from coordinate 17,438 downwards.
TCCCAAAATGTTGTATGTTTTCAATATCTCAGTCCTTTTGTTTATATTTAGAATGGTGGTACTAAGGAGAAAGGGGGAAGTGGATCATTTATTTCCTGGTTAAGTTTGATAAGTCTATTAATTCTCTTTGGGTTCAGTCTTTTGTAAAGTTACAACAACAGTACTATTTCATGAAGCTGTTTTGAGAATTAACGAAGAAATTATCAGCATATGGTATGTACATCTAATGAAGATCAGCTATTATAATTTATCTTGAGTCAAAATTAAAATTTTCTTTTAAAATTTCTAACCCCACCACAAAACTATCACTGTCTTTCCAAAAAGTGTTCTCAGTTTCTATGCAAGTACCTTTAGAACTACTCATAAGTGAAATAAATGCGTCACAGATGTGTAAATACCATATCTTTTCTCTGATAAGAGAAACTGAAAATGTAAAGGAGTTCTAAAATGTGTGTTAGATACTGTACAATATAAACTATTCAAAGGGAAATGGGGTAAGGGTAAGTAACGAGGGGAAAGAAAAAATTGTGATGGTAATAAAAAAAAGGAAACAAAGTATATCGGGGGTGAGGGTTGGGTGGTAGGTAGAGGAATGGGAAAAAATGAGAATCAAGTCATGTCATATACTGGTAAAAACTGTCAATGTTGTGTGTGATCATGATATGTATATAAAATGTACCTATTTCATAATTTTTTTAAAAAGTGTTATTAGGCCTAAGCCCAAAAAGGTGGCCTGAATTATGGCATACTTAGACCACAGTTTTCATAGTCTTTTAAAGCATCATTTTAATAAGACAGAAACTTTACATTGTCAATTAGCATTTATAGGGTCTATACAACAAAAATCACAGAAGTAATAACTCTTCTACATATAAAATAGCTTTATTTCTTATTTTGGTCTCCTAAAAACACTAGTCACAATCCACTAACTTGACTTCATGACTCTTTTTTTTTTTTTTTTTTCGGAGACAGGGTTTCGCTTTGTGGTTCAGGCTGGCCCCAAGCTCAGCCTCAAACTCACATCACAGCAATCCTCCTGCCTCTGCCTCCCAAGTGCTGGGATTATAGGCGTGAGCCACCACACCTGGCACTGTGGTATGTGGTACTCACGCTGCTGGGCGTGAGTCTCCACGTCCTGTATGGTATGTGGTTGCCAGAGAATCGAACCCAGGCCCTTGAGCTTGTAAGACAAGTGCCAGAACCACTGAGCTAACTCCCTGGCCCCCGACTTCATGACTCTTAATTACAAAAACAGTGGCCCCAACTACTTCCCTTCAACATCTTTAAAGAGGATGACCTATTTCTAAGTTTTATTGCTATTACTGATACTACTTCAGTCACTCTAACTTGGTTCCTAATATTCATACAACTGTGATACTATATCATATTCAACTTAATATAATTATTATCATCTTATCAAATACCCATGTTTGTTGCCTGGCAAGCACAAAGTCCCAAATTCAATCCCTGGTACCACATATCATAATGCCAGGCAGAGTGGCTCACGCCTGTAATCCCAGCACTCAGGAGGCAGAAGTAGGATTACGGCAGGTTTGAGGTTAGCGCAGGATACATACTGAGTTCAGGGCCAGCATGAACTACAAGATGAGACCCTGTCTCAAAAAACTAAAAAACCAAAACAAAAACAAATACTCTCTGGGTTAATCAAGAAAGTCTTGTTACTAAACTTGAGCTATTAACTGAAGTCTATTAAATAGGACTAAGGCTTTTCCTCTTTGTAATGGCAAAATGCCCCATGATTCAAGACTGAGTCACTCTGACCACAAATGGAATATTAACATGCTCTTAAGATATCAACAGTTGGCCGCTTGGTTCAGTAAAAAAGCACTGGCATTATTAACTTCTCTACCCACAAACAAGACGCCAGCTGGGAAATTCCATTCCTGCAAAAGAAACACTTGGCAGTGAATGTCTAGGGAAAAAGTGAACTGTGGAATTAAAAGCTCATATTCAGCAGTACCCAGAATTTCTGTTTACCAAATTGATGTACTAAAGACTAGGATGGTAAAAAGCAAGTAAAAAGACAACATCTCTAATTCACATAACTTAAAATCAAATTAAGAAAAGAACAGAAAGGAAAAACACAAGAAGGCAAAAATTTAGAACACTTAATGCTTACATCTGCACTGTCACTACTGGGCCTAGATGCCTCTCCACTGCTCCAGGAGGTCTTTCCCAGTCCATCTCCAGAATCTGTTTCTGCCTCAATGACGGTTACGCTATCACCAAAAGGTCTGGAGGGTGGAACTATAGCTCCATCCTAAAACAAGGAAACACACACACACACACACACACACACACACACACACACACACACACACATACACAGAGGGAGAAGGAGAGGGATAGGAACAGAGACAGGGAGAAATACTCATTACATACAGAAATAGAGTAAAACTGTGTTCTACCTGTGGACAGCTCAAGGTTGGATGTTATGGTTGATTAAGAATGCTTAAAAAGTTTTACAGAAAAAAAGCATAAATAACTACTAACTGTATGATTCTTACATGGAATGACCATAAAGACAGGGAAAGTTATATTTTAATAAAGATAGTAAAAGTTCCAACTTTAAAATATACCCCCCAAAATTCGTTCATTCATGTAATTTATGTTTTTGTCTATTAGTAGAGATCATTACAATATAACACCTGATTAACTGCCTTCCGATGCTTTGAGTTTTAGTAAGTTACCAATTCTGAGATACAATGTGATAACATAAATGAGGATATGCTTTAGATCCTCAACCATGGTTTTACTGTTTAAGTAGGATGTGAGATAAAAGTTACCGTCATTGTTTAATAACAACAACATACAACTGTCAATGTTATGGATGCATACTGCTCAAACTGTGACATAACAAGAACTGAATTTTTTAAAATGTGCAATGAAGGGACACTAAAACAGGAATTCAGGAGATCTTGCATAATTAATAACCTTGAATATGTCATTTAACTAATTTTGGCCCTAGTTTTCTTAAATATAACATCACTTTTTAACTTAAAAATAAACAGATTAGGCTAGATGATCTCAAAGAATCCTTTTAGTTTTATGAATTATCTGGCCTTCTTTTCAGATTTAACAATGCCAAATTGTCAGGTTTTCACCCAGGTATAAATATGTATGCAATTTATCCATTTTCCCTGAATATGCAGTATAAAAACTCTATATATTCTATTATTATAGAATACATCTGATTGCATATATATGCTGAGTATTATCTCCATAATTTACACATCATAACAAACTACTGAAATCTACTTTTAAACTACAATAAATATAATCATCAAGAGTATAAATGTGCTTTAAAATCCTCAGAACAAGTTTTAAATCTAGTTCTGTTCTTTTTGAGCTATATGGCCTCAACATGTTGCTTAACTGAGTTTCTCTGTACATGCAAAATGACAGAAAACAGTAGCTAAGCTCAGAGATTTACTGTACATTTTAAATAAGAGAATGCCTCTCCATGTATTTAGCACAATGCCTGTTGTTTTGTAAAATAGTATATTGCTCCTTAAAAATATAACAACTGCCATTCTGTTTTAAGATGTCAGAATGAGCCAAAAAATATATTTAACTAAATACATTTTCGGAGTTTATCTCAAAGAAAGCACTTAATTGCTTTTAAAATTATGATGGAATAAAGAAAAGTGAGCAACTCGAGCAAACAAGCAATCAGAAGCCCATATTGGCTTTTGTTAATCACTACCTTTATAACATCTACACAGGACATGCTGTCCTACACTAGAAAAATCACTTTGAAAAGACAACTGCAACATTCTCTGACACATTCCCAGAAGAAAACTGTCCTGCAAGAAGTTGGGTAGCATTTTTAATAGTGATGCTACCTGAGCAGAGCCTGTGGCTTTGGATAACTGCTCTTGCAGCTGAGGAATGTGTTTCTTGGCCTCTTGGATCTCTTTTAGCAATCTTTGGGCAGGTGTTCGGTTGTAATCTTCCTGCAATAACTGAAAAGTTATAAAAATATTTTGAGAATTAATTATTTATATCACAAAAATACAAAAAAGTTCAATATTAATCAATAAAGTAGTCAGTGGCACTGTTTCAATTCTACTTGATTGTGATTATGATAAACACCAACTGAAATATGCTCACTCGCATTTTTACTGGTCTATCAACAGCCTTATTTCTAATTCAGTACCTGTAGACGTTCCTGTTCTTTCTGCAACATTTTTCTCAGAATTTCTACTTTTTGGTTATGAACCACATTATTTTCCTCCTAGAAAGAGGTAAAAAATAAACAATCAATACAGGGAATGTAAAGCTAATATAGAGAAAACAAAGGAGACAATGTTCTGCCTCAGCTCCAACTATGAATACCTTTTAGAATTTTCTTTATTCTTGGTAGTTAGGAAGACAGGCTTTCAGACAGAATACTTAAAAAGATAAATGGTAATAGGGGCATTTCTGCCCTTCTATTTCACTTTTATTAAGCTGAATTCAAAAGGACATTAAATATTGATATTAGTTGGAGAACTAAAATTGCTGTAAGTCCAAGAATAATATAGTACACTCCCCTTTTTGAATCTTTATCATTAATCCTCATGCATAGCTCAAACTCCCAGTGTCTCACACCTGAAATCTGAAGATAACTCCCTAACTTATCTCTCCTTATTTCACAACCCTGTAATACTTTATCAATTTAGTCTTAATATACTCCTGTTCTAATCATGTTACTCTCTCACTCCAAAGAATGTTTAGTGGATTCTTAAGCTTATCCAGCTACATGTAAAAAAGCAAAGCAGTTATTAAAAAAAATACATGGGCATCTACTATATTTCAAGCTCATCTCTTACTACATAACACTGTAACAGGTATAAACCAAACAAAAGTAAAAGTAATTAAAAATATTTGGTGTCTTCTTGGGTCTATATTTATTCTACTTCTGCTATCTGTGTTGCTTTACTTTACTCTCCTTCTTATGACCTACAGTGGTACCTTGGTTTATAAATTTTATTTGTTTGGGGGGAACATGGTTGTATTTGTGTTTCTGTAGTGAACATAGCCATGGTTGGCTTTGTCCTCTGATGTGGAGTTTAAAATGGAAGCAAAATTTTGACTAATGTTTCTGTTTGTAAACCGAATTGCTTGCAAACAGAAGCATTCATGCACTGAGATATTATTTGTACAGTACTTGAATGTTATGTCTTGAGATTCAACTCAAATAAAACTTTTCCTTAAAAGCATTCCTCATTACAACTGGATACACTCCTTTTTTGAGTCCTCACAGAACTCAAATTTGTGCTTTGCTCTACATTCTGCCTTTGTATTATACTTACTTATATATTATGTACTATAGTTAAGTAACTATAGTTACTTGAGATTGAGATTGATTCAATCTCAATCAATCATACCTATTATACAATCAAATAGTAAAATCACCAAGAAATAAATAAAACATCTCTCACAGGGCATTTTAGTTATATTTCTGTGAGTGGCACAGTGCTTTATAGCTAGTAGGTGTACACGACATTATAGTGTAACAATTCCAAATTACTACATAATTTGTCTATTGGAAAGTTATTGTTTAGAATCCTGAATTTATCAATCCAGTACTTCAATATTATTTCCCTTTCTTTGGGAAGAGTGGGGTGGGGGAGTACTGAGAATTAAACCCAGGATCTTCACATAAGGCTAAATCTTCAATTCTTTTTAAATTTTATTTTGAGATAGAATCGGTTAAAGTTGCTAAGTTACATAAGCTGGGCTCAAACTTTCATCCCTCCTAGAGTATTAGGAGGGATCATCTCCCAGAGTATTAGGATGTGTGTGGCACTATACCTGGCTCTTCAAAACGCTTCATAAAAAGTAAACCTATCTTTTTATAGCCAAGCATTTACTAACAAACTTTTCTCAGTCTTACCCCCATGAGCACAGGACTGGTGATTCTCTCCATATTCCCAGATGCTCCAGGTGAGTGAGGGGATGTCATGATGGGAGACATATGTCCAATGGCTGATGGCTCTACTTCAGAATCAGCAAGTGGAATCTGGGGCGACCCAGGTGGGCGTCCCTGAACAGTGAGAGCTACATAGGAACCAGCTTGTGGTGGGGAGATGGTAAAAAGGAAGGGATAGAAAGATAACATTGTCAAGGAACTTTATATAGCCTTACTATTTAGCCTAGTAGTTCTAAAATATTGTTCTATATCTTATTATCTGCTAATCATTTCTCCATGGAAAAAGAAAACAATGTTAGTTTTTTCGTAGCTGTCTAAAAAATCTAAAAGAACAATGCTATAACACTTTCAGAGAGCAAATTACTACTCACAGGATTTATGACCCCAAGAATATATTTTCTTAATTTAAAGATGGTTAACATCAATCACCTACAAATAGCTACGGGTCAAGTAATTTTTAAAATGTAAATTTAAAAATCATTATATTTTAGGATGTACTAATTAGGCAGGGTTTTACATTTGGAACACAACAATACAATTTTCAATTAACTTTTCAAAATAAATGCCTAAAATATATTCCATAATAGAGGAAAAAACAGTAAGTAGCCAGTTTTGTTTTGTTTGTCTTGAACATGGTTCAGTTTGACCTTGAACTCACTATGTAGCCCTGGCTGCCCTCAAACTCACAGGGATCCTTCTTCCTCAGCCTCCCAAATGCTAGGATTACAAGAATGTACCATCACACCTGGCCCAGTGAGCAGAAAATTTTAATTGAAAAATCTAGAAAAGTGAAAAAAAAAAAATTCACTAGACATATTACAGGATAAAAATCTGAACAGTAAAATTTACCATAACCAGAAAGACTCAACAACAAATATTCATTATCTAGACCAAAAAAAAGATTTTCCAAATAAATGACTTAAAAATAACTAATCTTTAAATCAAACTTTTTCTTACACTTTTCAATAGAACTTTTAAATGTATTTCACATCTGTTTCCCACTCTAAGCCTCCCACAGAACTCATTATCAATAATTTAGCAGATGTTAAGTATAAATACTTTTGAAGGCTTTTCAGTCTTACTGCTATCAAAGTCATTTTAATGCATTTTCCTATATGACTGTCCAATAAGAATCCTAGCTCTTCCTCTTTCCTTCTTTAGCTTTTTCTAAAATGTAGCAATTTGAAACCACATGTATGATGTCTAGAATAAGTATTAAAAAGCAGGACATGAGAAGTTATTTTCAATGAACTAAAAAGATTTCAGGCACATCAAGTTTATACTTATTTTGGATACTCAAGAATATTTTATATTTAAGTTTTTAGTTATGTTCATTACTGAACATGGAATGTACTGTTATAATGTGACGATGAAATTTTTAAAGAAAATTTTATATTGGAAAAAACAAAAAATCTAGAAGGCTAAAGAAATATTCTTTTTATAAACTGCAATAGATCTGCAATTGATCACAGGCATTTCTTCTTAATATAAACCATCATACTTATGTAGCATGCAAAATTATATAGGTTACAATCTACTTTATTCAGACTTACTCAGGTATGGAAGCTAACTTTGATAATTATATTTCTTTTAAAATATGCTAAAGTTAATATCTATTATTGAAATGACCATTTAGAATACTGGTAGTCTGATGGAAAAGCCACAGAAATTCAGTGTTGCTTACCCTAAACTATAAGAAGGTCAAGAAAGAATTTAGTTTACTGAATTTATTCTTAAGATGTCTGTCTATTCAGCTTAGTGTGGTGGTGCACACCTATATTCTCAGCACATAAGAGGCTGAGGCAGGTGGACTGCCATAAGTTTAAAGCCAGCATAGGCCAAAGTAAGTTCAAGATCAGCCTAGACTACAGCAAGACCCTGTCTAAAAAACCACACACACACACAAAAAAAACTCCCCACATCTGTCTACCTGATGAAATGAAATAGAATCAAGCAAAATATTAGTGACTCCATTTGAACACAGTGATCTTTTAGTTCTAGTGTACTCAAGAAAATCTGAGGCAAAAGATGATGAATTATTTTTTATTGCATTCAATTTATTTTAAACTTCTTTTCTTTTAAGAGACATAAAAACAAGTAAAAGAGAACCCAAATCAAGCCAGAAGAAAGAAAGAACAGCAGTGTTTCAGGCAGAGAATTGTCACGTCACTTTTTCTATTTCTGCTATAATGTTGATGCTATTATCCATGCAATAAATGAAGTAATCAGAAAATGTAAAATCTATTCTGGAAAGCAGATGAAGCTAACAGTAATAAAGTGAAATTGGGTCCCAGGGACTGTAAGGTATGGTGTTCAGACTCTGAACTCCAAGATTTCAAACACCCATACCATCACTACTTTTAAAGCTCCCAGGATTGATACGGCCTTCTGCTTCTGATGACAAGGAAACTGAGGTCCTACAGAAGCCTGTCCTGACCGTGCCTTACTGCTAGCATGGTGAAGCACTCTCCACCTTTGATCCTAAAGAGACAAGAGGTTAGTCAGTTGTAGGCTCTGACTGGTCTGAAACTCAAGTTTCTCCAATGCTGCTTTTGTGCAGTGATGATAAAAGTCCAGAAGTAAGTACATGGTCCACAAAGTTTAAAATACTTGCTATGTAGCCTATTAGAGGATACATTTGCTGGTCCTTGTTTTAAGCCATTAGAAAACATTTAAAACTGAGAAAAACATTCACTTACATTTGATTAGTTTCACCACTTCCAAATGATTTGAATGAGTCACCAGAGTTCCATTCACCTGTAAAAAAATGAAAAGTGTATGCCAGACACATCCTACTGATACAATGAATAAACTGACTTCAAGAATTATCATATACAATATAAACTATTATGATAAGCAAGATTACATTATAATACCTACATGCATTTCCAGCCAAGGGAAGTGGGGACATTCCTATAATTCTAGCACAGAGAAAGGATGAGATAGGAACTAACAAATTTGATTCCTGCCAGGGCAACTCAGCAAGACTTAGTTCAAAATTCACTTTTATCACTATGCTACAAGTTATATCAGCAACAAAAACAACATAAAGCCTTGATTTAAAGGCAGTAACAAAATTCACTTACGCTGCTGTTCTATAAGATATACTGTGTCTAAATAAACTTTAACACAGAATACGATCTTGATTTAAAGGACACTATGACTATTCCCCATGACAAATAATAAAATATGCCATGAAACAGATTACAAATTCTTCACAGTGAAGAACTAGTCTGATTAGGAAAGATACCTTTGCTTTTAATTACCAGCTCATTGATTCATTAAAATTATACATCAAAAAAAGAAAAACAATCAATATTCCCATAATCTACTCAATTTTAGTTTACCAAACATGGTATAACTTTTACAAAGAAAATCTACAGATAGACTAAATGTAAAAAATATTACTCAAACTCTTATTTAAATTAAACTAAGGTAAAAATATCAAACATAGACTTACATTAATTTTTCTGATACAAGTAATATTACTGTAACATTCAAATATGTAAGTGTATAAAATGTAATCATGCTCCCCAAAGATATCACTATTGTAACTATGATATCTAATCTTCAGATGCTTTTCTAGGCACTATACATACATATTATAACTGCCTTTTTCCTCTATATTCTAAATACCTTTCACTATAGGTACACATGGGCCTAATCCATTCTTCCCACAGGCTGCAGCTGAAATATAATTTATCTTGCCTTCAGTCTATGTGCATTTAGATTATTTACAAGTTTTCAGTATGAGAAAGTCAAAAATGGATTTTCCTGTACATATAACATATCCCTTTTCTATGCTGTTTCCTTAAATAAGCTCCCCAAAGCAAAATTTCTAGTCAAAGATGAGATATTTTCTTAGAGGCTCTTGACAAGTACTTATAAATTTCTATCCAGACAGATTTTACTTAATTTATACTCAAACTTATGTGAGCAGCCATTTTATTATACCCATACTACGCGAAAAGAGTGTGTTATCAATCTTTAAATTTCTGAATAATCAAGTAAAAGAGTTTGTCAAAAAAACGTACACATCCTTCAGGTAAAGAAAAACAGTATGAGGTTTTTGTATCAAATGGTGATATGGAGACTATAGAGGATGCTGTATCACAGAAAACCCACTAAACTGCTACCCTTTACGGAAAAACCTGAAAATGTGTGCGGCAATCTCAATGACCAAGGCTACCCAGGCAATAGTTTGTCGTACTAATTAAAGTCTGGAAACTAATGGCTACCACTTTCAGTATCTTTTGTAACTGTAGAAGCCAAAGGTAGCTTGTATTAACCCTATGATGTCTCAATGATGTAAAAATATTTATACAAGTTTTTCTTTGTGTATAATTTTTTTGGCAGAGTCTACTTTTGGCTGATTTTTAACTTCCTTGTTTGTAATCACTGAAGCTAGACATATCTTCATTGTTATTCACTTCAGTTAGTATGACCTTTGCATACAGAAATCTTCACTTTTCTATTAGAATTATTATAGTTTTAACAATTTAAAAGTTCTTTTTCAATTAAGGATATCATACTCTATACGGCACTCAAATATTCTTTCAAATTATTTTTTAATTGAAATCTTTATTGGTACATTACATATACACATCATGATTGTATTCAACAATGAGAATTTATACCAGTATATGACACAACTTAATTCTCATTTTTTTCCCACAGCCCTACCCACCCTATCACCCCCACCTCCTATATACATAAACTTTGTTTCCTTTCTTTTCTGTTATAATCCCATTATTTTTCCCCCTTCACCCCATTTCACTTTGTGTATTTTCTATTTCACAATATATAACATACATTCTAGAACTCATTTACATCTTTATTTTCTCATACCAGAAAAAAGATGCGATATTTACACATCTGTGACCTATTTATTCCACTTATGCGGATGTCCTCAAGGTACGTCCATTTAAGTATAAATGATTCACACCTATCGTTTTTTATGGCAGAGTAATACTCCATAGTGTAGAAGAACCACAACTTTTTAATCCAGTCTCCAGCTGATGGACATTTGGGTTGTTTTTTTAAAATATGTTCATAAAATCCTTTCCAAAATAATAGTTTGATTTTAGATAGTCAACTGTTTCAAGAATAATTATTGATCAGTCCACTTTTTTCTCTACAAGTCTGAATTCAAGGCCTCCTTTTAGACCACTATGTTCTAGCAACTCATATCTACAGTAGTGTCACATGCTTAAAACTAATTTACCCACCTCCTCTCCTATATAAACATATACATAATACAATTTTTCCTTTACCTAGTATTGTTATTGTTACAGTGACAAGACTGAATTCAGGGACTCACACATGCCAGACAAGTGCTCTACCCCTGAGCTATATTCTCATCCTTCTCTAGTCTTATTCCTTTGTAAAGTTCATATATAAGAACAATCAATCTGACAAGTAACAATACACCATCACAATTCTATATGTATATTTTGATTATAATTTCTTGCTAACAGATTAATTTGGACAGAAATAATCCTTGTAATCTAATCTTCTACACATAAGCGTATATAAATTCATTTACTCAAACCGTTTATTATGTCCTTCAGTGAAAGATGATATTAATTTAAAATGAAGTAAATTTTCTTACTCCATTGATCCATATGTAATGGGTTGCTTTTCACAAAAATCTAAGTCTAAAAAATATAGCTAATATGTGTTGTTTTTTAAACCTACGATGAATTCCTAGCAGTCTTTCCTTACCTTGATGATTCGATCACCTGTCTGTACTCCAGCCCGCATGGCTGCTCCATCTGTGTAAGATATTAAGTACTTTAAATAAGCTTCCTTTACATTTGTTGAGAATTTTCTTGAAAGAGACGAAGTGTAACAAAGCAGTTAAAAACATGTGCTGTCAAGTCAAACATACTAGTTTTGAATCCTGCCTCTGAGAATCACTAGTTGTATGACAAGGACTTATTTTATTTTATTTTTTTACTCTGGGCCTCAATATCACCTATAAAATGGGAAATTTAAAAAAAACTAGCTCAAATTATAGTAACTGATGTTAAAAAGTATTAAATATATGGTAATAGCAAAAGAAACTACTGTTTTGGAAAACAACTTATATTTGTGAGCCTATAATTGTTTCTTTAATCTATCCCCACCAAAATATTGCTAGTTCTATGAAGAAATAAAATTCTAAAAAACATTTGTAAGTGATGCCATATAAAGAATCACAACCAAGCAATCATGATTTCTAAAACTGAGAACTGTAAAAAGACAATCCACTCGAGCACTACAGTAAAAGTACTTCTATAATACCACAAACAAATTTAGTCCCTATGACCTACAATCGCATAATTATTCCATTCCAACCTATAGATGCTATATAAGCTTTTCTATTTTTACTCCATTTGTTCCCAAGTGGCAAATTGTTAAAATGCCTTGCCTTCTTTGACAGACTGTACGAAGACTGGATTGTCTCCACTGACTGTCAGCCCAAATCCATTGTCATCTTTCTGGATGATCACACAACGCTGAACAAGACCTGTACAAGAAGAACCACAGGGTAAAAGGAAGGAAGAGAAAATAGGAGGGAAAAGACAATGATTATATATTAATAATAAACTATTTTCTATCTGGAGAAACCTAAGATAGCTAGCTTCTCAAACCCACATATTAAAGAAAAGCATTAAATAAAACCAAAGAATATTACAAAGTTTTATACATTGGATTCTAATGGGAAAAGACAGAGTAGAATTGCTCCAAGATTAAAAACAGCTATGGCAATCAGGAACAGCTGAAGTATTAGAGATCAGACAGTTAAAAGGAAAGCATATTCATGTCTATACTATGTATCTGTAATATAAAATCCTTCCATTCTGATTTGTGTTCATTTGGTATTTTAACCCAAAAAATCAAACATTTTGAGACAATAGTCTGGAAGCCTCTGGAAACATAACCTTAAACTCAGGAAAAGACCATACAAAAAAAGGAGAAGTTCCAGAGTACCTGAGGTTATTCTTCCAAAAGGGAAAGAGAAAAGGAAGAAAAACTGGCTAGGAAGGAAGGAAGGATGGAGGAAAGAAAGAAGAAAAGAAAGAAAGAAAACAAAGCTAGTTCAGCTAATTCTTTCATACAATACCTACCTGGTTCTCACAAAAGAGTATGTTTTCCTTATAGTTAAACAGCAAATGCAAACTGTCTTGTCAGTGAGAGAAACAGGACCATAGTCAAAGGAAAAGGAATGACCCAGAATAAAACCTTAATAAGTTCTGTTTAATCACAGATCAGATCTAAAGATCCTGGATTCTGTATTAGTCAGACTTATGGTATATTTTCAGCTTTACAGGAATCATTCACCCAAATCAAAATATACAATGTGTAAAAAAAAAAAAAAAACCCACAGAATTAATGATGATTGATAAACAAAAACTTCTGAACAGATTTTATGCAAAAGACCACAATATTTTTAATAAGTCTGATGCACAAAAGATGCTATGGTTTAGATCTAGAAAGCTCACCAAACCTCATGTGTTCAAAGGTAAGGTTTTTGGAAGGTGCCTGGATGATAGGAGATTAACCCACTGATGAGTTCAGAACGAAATGTGCTGTTAGGATGTGGAGTCTGGTCAGAAAAGTTAAGGCACTGGAGGAGTGACCTGAACGAGAAAAATCTTTCTCCCCAACTCTTCATTCCTTCCTCTGCTTTGTGACTGCCATGGGATGAGCAAGTGTTCTCCACCCAGGTCCTTTCACCACATAATTTCTGCATTGGAGCCAACCAAGGACTGAAACTTCTAAAAGCTATGAGCCAAAATAAATCTTTACTTACTGTGAGGGTTTTGGGCATTTTGTCTCAGCAACAAAAAAGTGATAAGACAAAGGGCATATGTTTTAAACTGTATATTAATGATATATACTTAACATTCTATATTCTTTCTAATAATGACATGTCAGGAGTATGTGGGTCTACTGAAGACAAAAGACAGGAATAACTGGATTCCCACTTAGAAAACATGAAACTTGAACTCAGACTCTACACAAAAAGTAACTTGAAACAGATTATGGTCCTAAACTTTAAAAAATAAAAATTTTCAAAAGCAAATATAGGAGAAACTCTTAGGATAGGCTTGGATCTCCACAGGTTGCAAAATACATCAAACATAAAAGAAAAAAACGAACCGGTGAACTGGACTCAAAACTGAAGTTATCTGTTCTTCTAAAGTCCCTATTTAGAAAATAAAAAGGCAAGCCACATACTGGAAGACAATATTCACAATACAATATAAATATCAGAGAAAGGATGTTTACTAGATTCTATTTTTTAAAAAGCAGCTCTACAATTTAATAAAGGAAGATCAATCTTAAAATAAATAAAAGATGTAAACAAACATATTAGAAAGATATACCAGTGGCCAATAAGCACATACAAAGGTGCTTAACATCTGGGAAATGTAATTAAAGCTACAATGAAAGTACTACACATTAACCAGTCTAGCTAAAAATAAAAAGACTGATAATACTGTATGTTGTCAAGGGTATGGAGCAATTAGAACTCCAGTTATCAATGTTGGTGGGTATACACAACCTTGTGGGAAAACTTTTTTTTTTTTTTTTTGAGACAGGGTCTTGCTTTGTAGTTCAGGCTGGCCCTGAGCTCAGCATCAAACTCACATCACAGCAATCCTCCTGCCTCTGCCTCCCAAGTGCTGGGATTACAGGCGTGAGCCACCATGCCTGGCACTGTAGTATGTGGTACTGATTGCTGCTGGGCGTGAGTCTCTACGCCCAGTATTGTATGTGGTTATCGGGGGATCGAACCAAGGCCCTTGTGCTTGCAAGACCGGCGCCAGAACCAATGAGCTAAATACCCAGCCCAGATGGAAAGCTTTTTATGAACGACAGCATGTACTTACATATGACTTAGCAATTTCCCTCCAAAATGAAGGAAATTTCCTATCTACATAAAGTACAAATGTTCACAGAAACCAAAACTAAGAACAACACAAATAACCTATATCAGATGAACAATAGTGTTATCTCTCTATAATGAAATACTGAGTAGCAAGAAAACTGGGAGAAAAAAGAGAACATAAACACATTTAACTACTCTACAAACATAGATGAATCAGAAAAAGATCATGCTACACAAAAGCCAGGTGCAGAAAAAGATGGTTCCTAGATAGAAGAAGAAACACTAAGTGACAGCAACAAAAAGCAGAACAGAGATTGTCTGGAGGAAAAGTAGGAATTTCTGAAAGAGAAATAAAGTAACTTCTTGGAGTAATGAGATTTTCATTTCTCAAGACTTGGCATCACACTCTTGAAATGAACATGTTATTTTTAAGTTTTACCTGAATAAAATTTGTTTTCAACATTGAAAAAATTACTCTTAAATTCTACAGCCTATAAATATTAAATTTTTTTTTCACAAACCAGATTTCCCACAAAAATAGTAAATTATGATAGAGATAGAAGAGAAATAACAGAATTTAATCTTTTTAATACGTTTAATGTTACTTTATTCAAATACTAAAGAAAACCCTAGGGGCCAGGGATTTAGCTCAGTGGTACCGGCGCCTCTCTTGCAAGCGCAAGGACCCGGGTTTGATCCTCAGTAACCACAAACAATACTGGGCATGGAGACTCACCCCAGCAGCAATCAGTACCATATACCACAGGCTGGGCGTGGTGGCTCACGCTTGTAATCCCAGCTCTCGGGAGGCAGGAGGACTGCTGTGATGTGAGTATGAGGCTGAGCTCAGGGCCAGCCTGAACTAGAAAGTGAGACCCTGTCTCAAAAAAAAAACCTAAAAAAAAAAAAAAAGAAAGAAAGAAAACCCTAGACATAAAATAAGTACATAAATAAAATAGAAAGCACTCTTTATAAATTTCTACTTCATAATCAGAATCAGAAAGCTTCAAAATAGAATAGCAGCAGCAGTTTAAAATAATCTTTTTACAGGTTAGGGATATAGCTCAGTGGCACAGCACCTGCCTGGCAAGTGCAAGGCCCTGAATTTGATTTCTGATACCACAAATCAAAAATAAAGTAATCTTTTTACATTTATGCTTTCTGTAAGAAACATAAATATCTCATGACTTCCTTCAGTTACTTGAAATTTCAAAGTAGGTGTTATGGCTTTAAAATAAAAATTAAGGCAATTGTAACAATGAATATAACTTTTTACATTTTATATCTGTGCTCCCTAGTTCTCCCACCCCACTTTACATAGGAGTTGGAAATCAGAGAACCAAAGATCTCTAACACTGGTAGCAGTTCCACTAAGCCACTAGGCTTAAGTACATCTTTTTACAGACGCCTATAAGGAAAGGCGATATATAAGAGATGAAAAAAGGGGATAGTTGGAGTTAAAAGAGTTTGCTATGTTTGCATACTTCAACTGGACACAATAATGTGCTTAGTTTAATGCCTAACAAACATTAAGGGTTCATAAATGTGAACTCTTACTTTATTATGAGTGGTAGAGGTTGGGAATTTCCTTCTTGAAAATATATTACTCACATATCCATGTCACCATTCGAAATCAAATACAAGCACTTTAATGTTAACATACTCCTATCAGTCTGAATGATCCCTAAGAGACTCAATCTCCATTTATGTCTCTGCCTAAGTTTTGTTTTGTTTTGACAAGGAAATTAGCTTTGGATGGAGAAATAAAAGAGAAGAGAAATTTCCAAGAGCAGGGCTTCTAGTTTAAGGTATGTTTAGAAGATGAAAGACAGCAAGAAGTCCTAAAGAGGCAAATTATACTTTTTTAAAAGCTTTTCCCAATATTCTTTTATAGACTCCTATAGAAGCCTCAACACACAGAAAAACAATGCTAATACTACTTAAAAATCAAAGTATGGTACAATCAATAAGCCCTGTGTGTTATAAAAGAAGAGAAATAGAGGCCTCAATTCCCAAATAGCCATTTTCATATTTTACTAATTAAAAAATACCTTTTATCATTTTAATTTTTAAATACACATAAAGTCCAGGGTTTGGTTTTGTTTCTAAATGTCTTATAGTCTGACATAAAGCTTATTCATCATAAACACTATGTAAATATGTATATGTCTGAATGAGTTTTATGAAACCACATGACTTCTTAAATATGAGCTGTAAACCTATACTTGGGGCACAGGCAGAGAAAATGTTTAGCAAAGATAGGGCCAGGGGGTCGGGGGAAGGAAGGATTTAGCTCAGTGGTTCTGGCACTTGCCCTGCAAGCACAAGAGCCCAGGTTCGATCCCTGGTAATCACATACCACAATGCCAGGCATGGTGATTCACGCCCACCAGCAATCAGTACCACACACTACATTGCCAGGTGTGGTGGCTCACATCTATAATCCCAGCACTCACAAGGCAGAGGCAGGAGGACTGCAGAGTTCATAGCTGAGTTCAGGACCAACCTGAACTACAAACCAAGACCCTGTCTCAAAAAACTGAAAAGAGCTAGGGATTTAAGTCAGTGAGCTGGGCCTGTCTGGCAAGCACAAGGTTCAGAGTTCAATCCCTGGTACCC